>JBCFYV010005745.1:0-14688 GCA_039000515.1 Timema cristinae | reverse complement strand
TACTCGACGACTGCTCAGAACCAAGCTGCGGTACATCAGGGACGACGGTGTGTCGACGGATGGCCTCTTCATATACGAAAGTCTAGGGAAGAGAGCGAGGTCATCGTGACGAGATCCGCCCGTAGGCAACATTTCTAACCCACGGATTTTTTACTCAGAGGGGATCCACATCCAGCTGTGTGAACTTTTGCGATTGACTCCCCATTAGTGTGCCACCACATTTATGGTGGAGTTCTTGTCTAAGTGTCGCAGATATGCCCCCTATTCGCCTCTGGCCATTGTTTTAAAAGGTGACCTTCTGTTTTTTCTACTTACGCGACAGCCTGAAGGTGATATTTTTTACTCAATTTTATACGCAGGCGAATCTTTTTAGTGCCATTTGAAGGTCATTATATAAGTAGGCTCTTCTGGATTTTTCTCATTTTGTAGAACCTTTTTATTCCTTTTTAGTATACTTTAATGTGTTTGTTCTTGTCGTTTTATCCATTTTAACAAACTTTAGGTAAAATAACTATTTTATCATGTTAGTTTTGTCTGTTTAATTAATTATTGTTTTAATATGTTTGTTTTGTTTTTTATTAGAGTGATCACCTGTGGTTTTTTTTAGCAGGTGTTTCACTCAATTGTACTTTGAGCCCATTTGAGCACTCCTATGGAGTGTCTCAGGTGGTGAATGATTATATCTCTCCCCTATAGGGATTTTATTATGTTTTAAATATATTTCAAGGCCCTAATGACCTCGATGTGTCGATGGGCCTCTAAACCACAATAATAATAATAATACATAACTTTGTTTTTTGGAAATAAATATTTCACTGCCCCTTTGGTTTTTATCCAAGAGTTAGTGAACCCGCAAACAGAATCGGAGCATGTAGTTTGTAAAATAAATAATTAAATGATAAAGTTTTATATTCAGTATTAAAATTTCATACAGGCCTACACATATTGTTATGGAAGGACGATTTTTTTGCAATTGTGTTAAAATAATTTAAAGGCAATGTTTTAAAATGTTGTGGTAATTAATTTATGAATTTGCCATAGTATAAATCTTATGAAAAAAATTAACAAAAATATACTAGCCCAAATTAAGGCAAAAACTATTTGTCTAGCATTCAGTGCAAAGTTTTATCTATAGGATAACTTAGTTTTATATTTCTTGTAACAAAACTATCTCAATACCGGTACACATAAGGTACTATATATTAAATAAATTATTAGTTGGCTTGTTTTTAAATACATATCTCATAATAATTGCTAAGTTTATTTTTCCAGAATGTTAATAGGGCTAGTGAAGCTGTAACTCTCAAAATCCGTCAAACATGATATTGTGGGTACTGGAAGAACTCGAAAAATATCTTCCATATCTTCTACTGACATATTGTCTCTATCATCTGGTTGGAAACACTGTCTTACTTGTATCAATACAATTCATCCTCATAACTTGGAACTCATTGTTTGTATGATGCAGACGTAAAGAAATTCCTCTTGTTTACTAGATACAACCCCCCTGCGGGATGGGGTTTAGAATAGTCCCGCAGTAACCCCTGCTTGTAAGAAGCGACTAAAAGGGGAGGCTTCTGTGCAGGACGTACCTGGTGTGGGACAAACCTATCCTATATCTTTCCTTTCACATCATTTTCTTCTTCCTTCACTTTCCACCTTTTTTTTCACTCTTCCCCTTCGCTTTATCTATCCTTACCTTTTTCTTCCTTTCCCCCACCGTTCATACTGCACAGAGGCCTTTGGCCTTTCCGTTGACGACCTTGGCAACTAACCCGCTCGTCTCTGTTTATTATTGGATACCACTGCCTTGAGCTCCCGAATGAAAGTGCGCCGGTTGTAATATCTTGGTAGAAGGGCCTTAGGGATGACAACCGGGTACCCTACCTTGAGAAAAGACCGGTTGCGTTCATGAGGGTCCCGGACGTAAAATTAGCACTTTCCTGCATACACTAGCTGCGGTGACCTCTCTTCCGGCGATGCTCCATATGAAGGTTGTCATGTCTAGCGTCGTATGGAGCCTCTCGTCGGAAGAGTTAAAGGGGCCCTATGTGGTAGAACCAACTGGGATCAACCTGGGTCTACGATCCGAGTAATTTTGCAGGTTGTCCTCCCACTCATGAATGAGTTTGTCACAGCTGACACCTTACTGTCCGCTGGCACCGTACTGCCAAGTTCCGCTGGCATCTCACTGCCCGGCCCCTCACAGGGCCGTATTAATGTCTTGATAAAAAGCCAGGAAGTGGTGAGGCCCCAGCCCCGCTTCCTGGTGATGTCTCGAGTAGAAGAAAGTCTAGATCTGAAACGTGTCAGCCCATTTATCCTCGAAAGAGTGATAAATGGAGCAGCAAAATCTGACGTTTTAATAAGGAAACTGCGTGATGGCACCATTATGATTCAGACTATGACCGACACACAATCCTCAAATATTATGGCGATCTCCGAAATACCGTTGAGTAATACGGTAAATATACAGGTGAAGGTGGAGCCCCACAGGTTCCTCTATGTTTGCAAGGGGGTGGTCACTTGTTATGACCTCGACTGCGTAAGCATTGAGGAGATCTGTGAGGAGCTTTCCCCCCAGCATGTCAACGAAGTGTACCGTATTGTCACAAAAAAGAATGGACAAGAAAAGAAGACGGATATGTATATCCTCACATTTGCGACTTCTACCCTTCCGAAGGAGGTGCGAGCAGGCTTCCACGTGCTCAGGGTCCGGCCGTATGTTCCTAACCCTCGGCGCTGTTTTCAGTGCCAGGAATTTGGGCATACGAAGCTGCGATGCCGTGGTAAGCCAACCTGTGCGGATTGTGGACAGGAGGCTCATGAAACACCATGCGAGTCTCCTAGATACTGCGTCAACTGCAAGGGTCCGCATTCCGCCTGGTTTCGGGCCTGTCCAAAATGGAAGGTAGAGAAGAAAGTCCTGGAGATACAATCTGAGAAGAAGATCTCATATGCCCAGGCACGCAAGGAATACGTATCAAGTCAAGCTCCGGTATTTCAAACTTCATATAGCCGTATTGTCAGTAAAAATATAAACTGTCCCAACTGCCATTGCGCAGTTAATCTTGCTAAGGAGCCAACGCGACCAGTGCCATTGGTCTCTTCTCGAGACACTTATGTTGATCCCGCGCCAACTTCTGTGGTGCCTAAATTTTTAAAGTAGGCCAAACCGCCACAACGGTCGTCTCCCCCACCTATACCACCGAGGAGACCTCCTCGAGGAACCCGCCCGAGCCCACCTCGGGGAACCCCCCCGAGCCCACCTCGGGAAATCCCCTCGAACCCACCTCGGGGTACTAAATCAAGGGCGGCCGTTGTTGAGCCTCTCACACCCACCTCTGTGCTTCCGGAGGTGGGGACGAGTTGCGGAACAGGTGAGGCCACTAAGGCGAGTCCCACTTGTGCCTTGAAGAAGGACCAGCGAGTGACCGCCGAAATAAATAATATTAAAAAAGCGTCGAAGGCCTTAACAAAGCCTTCGCGCAAGGATCCGACTACCCAGTCTCTCCAAAATAAACCGAAGCCTCTCCTGAAGCGGGAGGTCCAGGAGAGACTGGGAAAGGCAAGAGGACCTAAAAAGGCCCTCAACCAATTTTTATTATTAAGGGATAGTGACATGGATTGCGAGGATAACTAAATATTATATTAACTAAGTATGACTCCCCCTGCGGGACGGGGTTTAGAATAGTCCCGCAGTAACCCCTGCTTGTCGTAAGAAGCGACTAAAAGGGGAGGTTTCTGTGCAGGACGTACTTCGTGTGGAACAAACCTATCCTATATCTTTCCTTTCACATCATTTTCTTCTTCCTTCACTTTCCCCCTTTTTTTTCATTCTTCCCCCTTCGCTTTATCTACCCTTACCTTTTTCTTCCTTTCCCTCACCGTTCATCCTGCACAGAGGCTTTTGGCCTTTCCGTTGACGACCTTGGCAACTAACCCGGCTCATCTTTGTTTATTATTGGATACCACTGCCTTGAGCTCCTAAATGAAAGTGCGCCGGTTGCAATACCTTAGTAGAAGGGCCTTAGGGATGACAATAACCGGGTACCCTACTTTGGGAAAAGATCGGTTGCGTTCATGAGGGCCCGGACGTAAAATTGGCACTTTCCTACACCCACTTGCTGCGACGACCTCTGTCTCGGCGATGCTCTATGCGAAGGTTGTCATGTCTAGCAAGTGCAAGCACTTCAACTTCCTCCTAATTTGTATAGCCGCGGAGTCTCGGCTGCACTCACATTGGCAAGCGTTGATCCAGAGGATTACCAACATTTCTCCTCTTGATCTTTAAATTAGCGAAAAGAATATTCATGTCCCCTAGCGCCGGCCAACCACTGCCGGAACTCTTCTCGAGGGGGGGAAAATTAGCAAGCGGCCTCCCGTAGGAGATGGGTCTTAGCCATGCAAGCATGTTACCAGGGAAAGCCTCGTGGAGGCGCCCACTCGCAAAGCGAACCGCCGCCCTCCTGGTGAAGTTCCAGGTAGGACTCGCACCACCTTAGCACTAATGTAGAAAATAAGAGTAAAATAAGAGAAGTAAAAGATATAATAATAAAAGAAAAGGGATAAAAAGGGTAGAATAAAAGAACTGCACCCCTGTAAAGGGGAGGTGCATTAAAATACTAAAACTCCCAAAAGAGGAGGAATAAAAGAAGTCCTGTAAAGGGGGACATAATAAAACCGGGACATCCTGGACTTACAAGCAAATATAGCCAGTGATGCCCCGTAATAAAATACCTGGACTTACAAATATAGCCAGAGATTAAAAAGGAGGAAAATAAGAATAAAAAAATAGAACGATAAAAATCCGTCTGGTCTTACAAGCAAATATAGCCAGCACGGAATATTAAGGTGGTGCTGCCAGTACTAAAACAGCCTCCCGTCGTAATCCAGGAACGCATGATACATCTCGATGGAGCTTCGAAGAGCAATCAATGCCATTGTCTTTAGACAGCCTGGGTCTATGATCCCCAGCTTCCTTAGACATTCGATTGTGGGGAGTGGCATCGCTCCCCGCGTTCCCACCACGACCGGGAGAACTGCGCCGGGGCATGTTGCTCCAAACTACTCGCTCAGTCTTGGAAGCAAGGGCGTATATTTACTAATCTTTTCAGCCCTAGCCCTTTGGAGGTACTCCCCATCTTCGTGGCGGACCGTGACGTCGACCACGAAGACCCTTCCCTGGCTTTTCACGACCAGGTCAGGTTTGAGTTTCCCCCCATTGGGACTCTCGACCTCCGGCTCCTTAGTGACCTCAGCGTCCTGTCCCTCTCTCAGGATGCGATCTTCAATGAGGTCCCTTATTTCATTATGACGCCGTATCCTAGGCGCTTTCGTGTAAGTACATTCGCCTAGAATGTGGGCCAGCGTCTCCCTACTGGCCCGACATTTTCGGCACAACAGGTCTTGTTGAGGAACGGCTCGATGCAGGCTAGACCTGTTCCCCCCAGTATTTGTACGTAACTGGAGGGCCGTAATGAACCTGCACGGCCGCAATAACGTCTCGTCGGGACAGTTAACAGGGCCATAGGTGGTAGTACCAACTTGGATCACCCTGGGTCTACGATCCGAGTACTGTGTAGGTTGTCCCCAATTACGGCATGGCCGATAATATTGTCTACGCTGGCATCGTACTGTCAAACCCTGCTGGCAACTCACTGCCCGGCCCCTCACAGGGCCGTAATATTGATAAGAGGCGGAAACGGGTAAGGCCGTCCAGCCCATCGATGGAAAAGGTCCAGGAAGTGGTGAGGCCCCAGCCCCGCTTTCTGGTAATGTCTCAAGCAGAGGAAAACGAAAGTCTAAAGCGAGTAAGCCCATTTATCCTCGAAAGAGTGATAAATGGTGTAGCACAGTCGGACGTATCAATAAAAAAACTGCGTGATGGCACGATAATGATACAGACAACAACTGACATCCAGTCCTCAAGAGTAATGACAATCTCGGAAATACCGTTGAGCAATACGTCTCATATACCGGTGAAGGTGGAACCTCACAGGTTCCTCAATGTTTGCAGGGAGTGGTCACTTGCTATGACCTCGACTGCGTGAGCATTGAGGATATCTGTGAGGAGCTTTCCCCTCAACACGTCACCGAAGTGTACCGTATTGGCACCAAAAAGAACGGACAAGATAAAAAAACTGACACGTATATCCTAACTTTTGCGACACCTACCCTTCCAAAGGAGGTCCGAGCAGGCTTCCACGTGCTCAGGGTCGGGCCGTATGTCCCTGATCCTAGGCGCTGTTTTCAGTGTCAGGAATTTGGGCATACGAAGCTGCGATGCCGTGGTAGGCCGACCTGTGCGGATTGTGGACAAGAGGCTCACGAAACACCATGTGAGTCTCCGAAGTTCTGCATAAACTGTAAGGGTCCACACTCTGCCTGGTCTCGGGCCTGTCTGAAATGGAAGGTAGAAAAAAAAGTCCTGGAGATTCAATCCGAAAAAAAGATCTCATATGCCCAGGCACGCAAGGAATACGCATCTAGTCAGGCTCCGGTATTCCAAACATCATACAGCCAGATAGTCAGCCAAAACATTAACTGTCCCAATTGCCATTGCGCAGTTAATCTCGCTAAGACGTCATCGCGACCTGTGCCATTGGTCTCTGCTCGAGACATCCGTATTGAAAACGTGCCAACCAAGGTGTCGCCGAAATTGTCGATAGGGGCACAACTACCACCTAAGTCGTCTCCCCCACCTATACCACCGAGGAGACCTCGAGGAACTCCCCCGAGCCCACCTCGGGGAACACCCCCGAGCCCGCCTCGGGGAACACCCCCGAGCCCACCTCGGGGAACACACCCCGGGCCCGCCTCGGGGCATTAAAACAAGGGCGGCCGTTGTTGAGCCTCTCACACCCACCTCTGGGCTTCCGGAGGTGGGGACGAGTTGCGGAACAGGTGAGGCCGCTAAGGCGAGTCCCACTGGTGCCTTGAAGAAGGACCAGCGAGAGACCGCCGAAAATTTTTTTATTAAAAAAGCGTCGAAGGCCTTAAAGCCTTCGAACAAGGATCCGACTACCCAGTCTCTCCAAAATAAGCCGAAGCCTCTCCTGAAGCGAGAGGTACAGGAGAGACTGGGAAAGGCAAGAGGGCCTAAAAAGGGCCTCAACAAATTTTTATTCTTAAAGGATAGTGAAATGGATTGCGAGGATAACTAAATTTCATACTAATAACTTATGTCGCTACTACAATGGAATTGTAGGGGTTTCTATGCTCGTGTAGAGGAAATCAAACTAATAATTTCTTCCCTGCATCCTTCCATCTTGTGCTTGCAGGAGACCCACTTCCGCCCAACTGACAACCCGATGCTTCGTGGGTACGATGTGTATCGTACCGACAAGCCTTTCTTTGATCGGGCTAGCGGAGGTGTGGCTATATTCGCACGAAGTACTATATATCATAAGAATATTAATATTGTTTCTGATCTCCAAGTGATCGCTGTCAGAGTCTCCCTTCCTATGGAGGTAACCGTATGCTGCATCTACCTCCCGCCAGGTGAACGTGTTTCCAAGAGGACACTAGAGGCCCTCTTTATACAACTTCCCGCCCCTATATCATCTTGGGGGACTTTAACGCGCATAACCTGGTGTGGGGGTCTAATTTTACAGACGCCCGCGGGAGGATGGTAGAGGATATTCTTGTCTCGGGAAACCTGGTGTTAATGAACACCGGGACCCAGACACACTTCTCCACCTTTAATGGTGTATCCTCTGCCATCGACCTAGCTCTATGTAGCCCCGGGATTGCTGCTCACTTCCTTTGGGAGGTTCACTCGGACCTATGTGGCAGCGATCACTTTCCAATTCTGCTCTCAAAAATCCAAGATCCTCCCAGTACAGCACGGTTCCCCCAATGGGTTCTTAAACGTGCTAACTGGGATAAATTCCGCGAGCTCGCCTTATTCGACGAACCCCATTTTCCCGACGTCAATGTTAAGGCAGGGCAATTTACTTCGACGGTCATAACGGCGGCGAGGGCATCCATACCTAAATCCTCGCCAAACCCGCGCCACCGTCCTGTTCCCTGGTGGAACGAGGAGTGCCGGCTGGCTATTTCTAACCGTCGAAGAGCCCTGCGTATCTTTAATCGACGTCCTACTTCGGAGAATCTGGAGTCATTCCGGATTCTACGTGCTAGAGCTCGCCGTATTATTCAAGAAAGCAGAAGAGAGTCTTGGAGACAGTTTATTTCTACCCTTACTATTTCCACTCCCACAACCAAGGTTTGGGATCACATTCGTAAAGTACGTAGTAGCAAAAATACCATTTATAATATACCCGCACTCATGTCTAACGGTTCACTTGTCTCCTCCCCTATGGAGGTCGCCAATGTATTGGGCTCGATGTTCGCCGCTATTTCTTGCACTGCGAGCTACTCTAACGAGTTCGCGGTGCATAAGTGCAGCATCGAGCGCCTTACTATTGATTTTGGCCAAAGTTGGGGGGAGGATTATAACTCCCCCTTTAGTAAAGAGGAACTTACCTATGCCCTGTCCCAGGCGGGCAATACAACTTCTGGCCCGGATGATATCCATTACGAAATGTTGCGCCAACTGTCCCCTACTGGACGGGCGTTCCTCTTAGACCTCTACAATTGTGTTTGGGAATCTCGTCAATTCCCAACACTATGGAGGCAAGCAACCGTTATCCCAATATATAAAATGGCAAGGATAAATTAGAGCCAACTAGTTATAGACTGATAGCCTTAACTAGTTGTGTATGCAAAATATTAGAGAAAATGATAAATAAAAGATTAATATGGTATCTAGAATCCCGCAATCAACTATCCAATATGCAATGTGGCTTTCGCCGTAACCGATCCACGGTGGATCACCTTGTACGCCTTGAGACAGCAGCTCGTGACACTTTCCTCCATAAACAGCACCTCTTGGCTGTCTTCTTTGATTTGGAGAAGGCTTACAACACCACCTGGCGGTACGGCATTTTAAAAACCCTTTTTAATTGGTGGTTCCGGTGGAACCTCCCTATTTTTATATCTAATTTTATGTCTGATAGACACTTCCGGGTAAGGTTAAACAACACCTTATCCGATGATTTTATTCAAGAAAATGGGGTGCCTCAGGGTAGTATTTTAAGCTGTACGTTATTCGCTATCGCGATAAATAGCATCGTGGACAACGTGCGCGTACCTGTCCGTTCATGTCTTTTTGTGGATGACTACGCAATTTATTGCAGTTCATCAAGTCTCCACAGGGCTGAACGACAGATACAACTCGCTGTAAACAATTTATGGTTGTGGGCATCTCGTAATGGCTTTCGTTTCTCTGCGGCCAAGACGACTGTCGTCCACTTCCATAGATTACGCGGAATACAGCCAGCCCCCAATATTTTAATGAACAACTTTGTTTTACCTGTCTCTGAGACTGTAAGGTTCCTGGGACTTTTATTTGATTTTAAACTAACTTGGATCCCCCAGAATCAAAGACCTGAAAGCGAGGTGTGTTAAAGCTTTGAATTTACTTAAAGTTGTGAGTGGTCGCTCTTGGGGTGCTGATAGGGAAACCTTGATGCGCCTTTATAGAGCCTTGGTGAGATCAAAACTTGATTACGGCAGTTTTGTATATGGTTCCGCTAGACCCTCGGCGTTAAAGATGCTCGATAGCGTCCACCATGCTGGCATTCGACTGGCTACTGGTGCCTTTCGTACCAGTCCAGTCGTCAGCATCTGTGCCGATGCCGGTGAACCGCCTCTTTCTTACCGGCGGTCCTATCTTCTGGCATCTTACGTGTCGAAACTTCATTGCATGGCGCAGCATGTTGCCTATCGTCCTGTGTTTCATCCCCCTAACCGTGTCTTGTATGAAACCAATTGGCATAGTACAAGGCAGGTTGGGATCAGGATGCTATCTGTTTTCGACACGTGTGGGATAGTTTTGCCAAAGGCTATCTCCACATCCCCAGGTCGTGTTTCTCCCTGGAAGATACGCCTACCTCAATGCCATTTTGATCTTGCCAAGTTCCCTAAAGCGACCACCCCAAACTTTGTATATGAGAGGACCATTAATGAGCTCCTCTCCACTCGCTTTCACGGATTTGAGCGCATCTACACTGACGGCTCTAAATCTGGAGCCTCCGTGGGATGTGCTTTTGTTGTGAAAGGATCCAATTTTAATTTTGGTTTACCTAATGAAACCAGTGTTTTTACGGCTGTATTATATGCCATTTTTAAATCTTTATGTTTTGTATACCGAAGTAGTCACCGTGCTGTCCTCATCTGCACGGATTCCATGAGTACTCTGTTGGCATTGTCCACTCTCTACTCCTGGAATCCCCTCGTACAGATGATACATGAACAAATTTTAAAAATTGATTCATTAAGCACCCGGCTCGCCTTTTGCTGGATTCCTGGTCACGCTGGAATTCCAGGAAATGAACTGGCGGACCAGGCAGCCAAGGAGGCAGCACGCCTGCCTCCGGAGGCGAGTCTGGGTGTCATGTTTTTAGATCTAAAGGGTTATGTTCGTCCTGGAGTCTTACGCACCTGGCACGAGCAGTGGGTCTCGACCCCTGCTCAGAACAAGCTGCGGTCCATCAGGGACGGTGTGTCGCGATGGCCCTCTTCTATACGAAAGTCTAGAAGAGAGGAGGTCATCGTGACGAGACTCCGCGTCGGGCATACTTCATTGACCCAATGTTTTTTACTGAGAGGGGATCCACCTCCAGTGTGTGAGCTCTGTGATACTCCCCTTAGTGTGCATCACATTTTGGTGGAGTGTCGCAAACTAGCCCCTATCCGTCTGGCTCTTGATTTTAAAGGTGACTTACGTTTTTTATTACGCGATAGTGCGGATGGAGTTATTTGTTTACTCCGTTTTATACGCTAGGCGGATCGTTTTAATGCCATTTGAGTCACTTTTATAAAGTGGCTCTTTTTGGATATTATCTCATATTGAGATCTTTTTAACAGTTTTATTACAATTTAACATGTTGTTTTGTCTTTTTAACGTATTATTCATTTTTACATGTTTTGTCTTTTTAACGTGTTATATTTAATATGTTTGTTTTGTCTTTTTATTGGAGTGATACACTTGTGGTTTTTTTTTAGCAGGTGTATCACTTAATTTATACTAGGAGCCCATTTGAGCACTCCTATGGAGTGTCTCAGATGTTGAATGTTTTATCTCTTTCCCCAATGGGGATTTTATTATGTTTTTCATATATTTCAAGGCCCTAATGACCTCGATGTGTCGATGGGCCTTTAAACCATAATAATAATAATAATATAATACTAGATACAAACCTTACAAATACTTTACAAAAATAGCTTTCCTGAACTTTTTTTGTTAAAGTTTTTGAATCACAACATTTAAATTAATTGATAAGGTAATGTTTGATCCAATACTTATATTAAAGGCTGGTTAGAAAAGAAAAAAAAGCCTGAACCTCCACAAAATTAATAACAAAATGAAAACTATTGGAATGTATTCGGTATATGTTCCTATACATTCTCTGAAAATTCCCAAGTTTTCCTATTCCGGGAAAAAATCTGACATCTTGGAAAACCCACACTGATTGTAAGGTTTCACTTAAAATTAAATATCTCTAGAACCGTTAGTAATAGAGAGACCTAATTTAGGTCAACGTATGCCTATTAAATTCCTCTATAACATAAATATATATTATGAGGATTTTAGGTCTTTGAGTCCCCTGCGGGACGGTGTTCAAAATGGTCCCGCAATAAACCCTGCATGTAAGAGGCGACTTAAAGGAGAGGCTTCTGTATAAGACGTACCTCGTGCTGGAAATGCTATCCTATAGCTTATCTTTCAACTCCTTTTTTCTTCTATCCCTTTCTTTCCATCCTTCTAACCCTTGTCTTTCCTTCCTTATTTCTTTCTTCTTTTTCTTCTGTATTACCTTCCCCTGCCGTTCAGTCCTGCACGGGAAGTTTTTGGCTCCGTTGACGACCTTGGCTAATAACCCGGCTCTTCTCCGACAATTACTGGATACCTCTGCAGTTGAGCTATTTCGTGAAAGTGAGCCGGTTGTAATATCTTAGTAGAAGAGCCTCAGGGATGACAATAACCGGATACCCTACTTTGAGAAAAGATCGGTTGCATTCATGAGGGCCCGGATGTAATATTGGCACTTTCATACACCAACTTGCTACGACGACCTCTCTCTCGACGATGCTTTATGCGAAGGTTGTCATGTCTAGCGTCGTATAGGGCCCCTCGTCGGGACAGTTAACAGGGCTATATGTGGTAGTACCAACTTGGGTCACCCTGGGTCTACGATCCGAGTATTGTGTAGGTTGTCCCCAATCACGGCATGGCTGATAACATTGTCACCGCTGGCACCGTACTGCCAAACACTGCTGGCAACTCACTGCCCTGTCCCTCTCAGGGCCATAATACTGACAATGGCGGAAACGGGTAAGGCCGTCCAGCCCTATATTAGGAAAAATCCAGAAAGTGGTAAGGTCCCAGCCCCGCTTCATGGTATTGTCTCGAGTAGAAGACAATGAAGACCTGAAACGTGTTAGCCCATTTATCCTCAAAAGAGTGATAAATGGAGAAGCGAAATTGGAAGTATCAACAAGGAAACTATGTGATGGCACCATCATTATTCAGACCACGACTGATACACAGTCTTCAAATGTAAAGGCGATCTCGGAAATACCATTGAGCAATACGTCTCATATACCGGTGAAGGTGGAACCTCACAGGTTCCTCAATGTTTGCAAGGGAGTGGTCACTTGCTATGACCTCTACTGCGTGAGCATTGAGGAGATCTGTGAGGAGCTTTCCCCTCAGCACGTCACCGAAAAAACCGACACGTATATCCTCACTTTGCGACACCTACCCTTCCAAAGTAGGTCCGAGCAGGTTTCCACGTGCTCAGGGTCCGGCCGTATGTCCCTAATCCTAGGCGCTGTTTTCAGTGTCAGGAATTTGGGCATACGAAGCTGCGATGCCGTGGTAAACCGACCTGTGCGGATTGTGGACAAGAGGCTCATGAAACACCATGTGAGTCTCCGAAGTTTCTGCGTAAACTGCAAGGGTCCACACTCTGCCTGGTCTTGGGCCTGTCCGAAATCCAAGGTAGAAAAAAAAGTTCTTGAGATTCAATTCGAAAAAAATATCTAATATGCCCAGGCACGCAAGGAATACGCATCTAGTCAGGCTCCGGTATTTCAAACATCATACAGCCAGATTGTCAGCCAGAACATCAACTGTCCCAACTGCCATTGGGCAGTTAATCTCGCTAAGACGCCATCGCGATCAGTGCCATTGGTCTCTGCTCGAGACATCCGTATTGAAAACGCGCCAACTAAAGTGTCGCCGATATTTTCAATGGGAGCAAAACTGCCACCTAAGTAGTCTCCACCACCCGTCCCACCGAGGAACCCTCCTCGGGAAACACCCTCGAGACCTCCTCGGGGAACCTCCCCGAACCCCCTCGGGGAAATAAATTAAGTGCGGCCGCTGTTGAGTCGCTCATTCTCGCCTCTGAGCCTCCAGAGGCCGGGATTAATGGTGAAACAGGTGAGGCTGTAAAGGCGAGCCCCACTGGTGCCTTGAAGTAGGACCAGCGAGAGACCGCCGATAAAAATAATATAAAAAAACCGTCGAAGGCCATAACAAAGCCTTCGCGCAAGGTTCCGACTACCCAGTCTCTCCAAAATAAACCAAAGCCTCTCATGAAGCGGGAGATCCAGGAGGGACTGGGAAAGGCAAAAAGGGACCTAAAAAGGCCCTCAACCAATTTTTATTTTTAAGAGATTGATTCATGGATTTGCGAGGACAATTAAATCTTATATTAATAAATAATGTCGCTACTACAATGGAATTGGGGTTTCTATGCTCGTGTGGAGGAAATTAAACAACAAATTCTTCCCTGCATCCTCCCATCTTGTGTTAGCAGGAGACCCACTTCCGCCTAACTGATAACCTGATGCTTCGTGGGTACGATGTATATCGTACCGACAAGCCTTTCTTTGATCGGGCTAGCGAAGGTGTGGTTATATTCGCACGAAGCAATATATATCATAAAAATATTAATATCGTTTTTGATCTCTAAGTGATCGTTGTCCGAGTCTCGCTTGCTTTGGAGATTACAGTATGCTGCATCTACCTCCCAACGGGTGAACGTATTTCGAAGAGGAGCTTAGAGGCCTCTTTTTACAACTTCCCGCCCCCTATATCATCTTGGGGGACTTTAACGCGCATAACCTGGTGTGGGGATCTAATTTTACAGATGCCCGCGGGAGGATGGTTAGAGGATATTATTGTCTCGAGAAAACCTGGTGTTAATGAACACGGGACCCGACACACTTTTCCACTTTTAATGGTGTATCCTCTGCCATCGACCTAAACTTATATAGTCCTGGGATCGCTGCTCAATTCCTTTGAGAGGTCCACTCGGACCTATTGCGGAAATGATCATTATCCCATTCTGCTCTCCCCACTTCGAGATCCTACCCGTACAGCGCGGATACCCCAATGGGTGCTACAACGTGCTGACTGGGATAGATTCGCGAGCTCGCCGTATTTGGTGAATCCTAACATCCTGACGTCGATGTTAAGTCTGGGTATTTTACTTCGACGGTCATCGTGGCGGCGAGGGCTTCCATCCCCAAAACCGTGCCACCGTCCCGTTCCCTGGTAAAGTGAGGAGTATCGATCGGCTATTTTGACCGTCGAAAAGCCCTACGTCT
>JBCFYV010005744.1:0-14593 GCA_039000515.1 Timema cristinae | reverse complement strand
AAAATATTATGATTTATGTGAGTAAACAAGGATGTGTAGCTTACTAATTTAGATTTGTACTATTTTACCAGCTAATATTACGTTTTTTTATAATTTGTTCTCAAATGGTGGGCCACGAAATTATCTTTTAATGTAATCATTAGTAAAAAAAAACTAATTAAATAGTTTGATTCGATATTAATTTTAAAAAGAAATGAGAGAAAATATTAGAAATATTTAGTATACTATTTATTTTCCAGATAATGTAATGTCTTCTAATCAAAGAGTTGAGTAATTAATAAGAATGTTCTCGTTTATAAGTTCAATTCATGGTCTAATCGTGGACAAACACATGCGCATTTCCTGTTCAACCGAGAAAA
This sequence comes from Timema cristinae, assembly GCA_039000515.1. Taxonomy (NCBI): domain Eukaryota; kingdom Metazoa; phylum Arthropoda; class Insecta; order Phasmatodea; family Timematidae; genus Timema; species Timema cristinae. The sequence goes on along the minus strand of JBCFYV010005744.1, from coordinate 14,234 downwards.
GTCTCTTGAGCATCCGCTTGTCCGAAAACTCTCGCAGTGTCGTCAACTTGCACGTTCAGTGGACCGCAATGATCTCTATAATACAACTGGATGGATACCTGAGGCTAAAATTTTCCTGCAATTTGACTTAACACCCATTGTGTAAGAGAGAAATAAACTTTAGGGTATCTCTTTCTCTCCTACATACATTCAAAAACATTAGAAATTTTGACTTTGCGTCAATTTGTATGACTTTATTATATGCATCAATGTGTGTGATAGTTAAATGAAATAAATATGTTAATAAAAGGTATGACAAGCATTATTCAGTTCAAAACTTGTGACTTGATTCTTTAAATAAGTTGATATGGCTAATATTACTATTGTTTTGGAAGAAAGACAATTTTAAAGGCCTTATCTCGTACCAGAATTCTACCGTATGGTAGTATTTTGATAGTATAAAAGATCTTCTAGAAGGGAGTTTACACCACCATTCTAGAAGGCCGTTTATCTTGTACACTATAATCACGCCAAAACGATGGGCTTGATCCGAACTCATGTCCTCAACGTTTTATCTGCTGTCAAGGGTGAATTTACTTTAAATTTTTATATAAGACAAGGCGAGCTTTAACAGGGAGTGGTGTGTACTGTGCGTCCTGTTAGAATGTAGATAAAGTATACTTTGTCATCATTTCTCCCCCCTTTCCCCTTCCCTCTCCCCCCCCCCCCTCCCCTGCCTCAATAATAATTTGCTCAAATAGGAAACTCTTAATATAGTAAAAGAAAAAATTAAGTGTTTTATTTAGAAAATGCAAATTTACGTTTGGAGCAATGCATGAGTGGTTAACGACACTTATATGTATTACTTAGAGAATTAATTCTATTTGTTTCTTCAGTTGTAACAAAGAAACAAGACAAGTGTGTTGAGATAATAATTTTCCCGATGTTGAAATATAGTTTAGAAATCTATAGAGTTAGTTCCCAGTGCAGTGCATCTGATGAAGGTCAACCAATCTTTGGTCCAGACATCATTCTCGTGGATTGTGAAGGTATTGTCCTTGGAAACCATATACGTCAGTTCTCGTCATGTGCGGGCTCTGATGTGGTGTGATCGTGACAGATCAGTTCTCGTCATGGATCAAACTAGCTCAGAACACCTGGCTCACTTGAGTGAATAGTTAACATGAGCAGGGGTGTGATTTATGAGGGGAGCAGGGGTGTAGCTACCGAGGGGAGCAGGGATGGGCTACCGAGGGGAGCAGAGGGTGTGGCTACCGAGGGTAGCAGGCTGTGGCTACCGAGGGGAGCAGGGCTGTGGCTACCGAGGGGAGCAGGGTGTGGTTACCGAGGGGAGCAGGGCTGTAGCTACCGAGGGGAGCAGGGGTGTGGTTACCGAGGGGAGCAGGGGTGTGGCTACCGAGAGGAGCAGGGATGTGGCTACCGAGGGGAGCAGGGGTGTGGCTACCGAGGGGAGCAGGGGTGTAACTACTGTTTGGAGCAGGGGTGTGGCTACCGAGGGTAGCAGGGGTGTGGCTACCGAGGGGAGCAGGGGTGTGGTTACCGAGGGAGCAGTGGTGTAGCTACCGAGGGGAGCAGGGGTGGCTACCGAGTTAAGCAGGGATGTGGCTACCGAGGGGAGCAGGGTTGTAGCTACCGAGGGGAGCAGGGGTGTGGCTACAAAGGGAGCAGGGTTGTGGTTACCGTTTGGAGCAGGGGTGTGGCTACCGAGGGGAGCAGGGGTGTGGCTACAAAGGGGAGCAGGGTTGTGGTTACCGTTTGGAGCAGGGGTGTGGCTACCGAGGGGAGCAGGTCTGTGGCTACCGAGGGGAGCAGGGCTGTAGCTACCAGGGGAGCAGGTGTGTAGCTACCGAGGGGAGCAGGGGTGTGGCTACCGAGGGGAGCAGGGGTGTGGTTACCGAGGGGAGCAAGGGGTGTGGCTACCGAGGGGAGCAGGGCTGTAGCTACCCGAGGGGAGCAGGGGTGTGGCTACCGAGGGGGCAGGGCTGTAGCTACTGAGGGGAGCAGGGGTGTGGCTACTGAGGGGAGCAGGGGTGTGGCTACCGAGGGGAGCAGGGGTGTGGCTACCGAGGGGAGCAGGGCTGTGGCTACCGAGGGTAGAAGGGCTGTAGCTACCGAGGGGAGCAGGGGTGTGGCTACCAAGGGGAGCAGGGGTGTGGATACCGAGGGGAGCAGGGCTGTGGCTACCGAGGGGAGCAGGGGTGTGGTTACCGTTTGGATCAGGGATGTGGCTACCAAGGGGAGCAGGGGTGTGGCTACCGAGGGTAGCAAGGGTGTGGCTACCGAGGGGAGCAGGGGTGTGGTTACCGAGGGGAGCAGGGCTGTAGCTACCGAGGGGAGCAGGGCTGTAGCTACCGAGGGGAGCAGGGCTGTAGCTACCGAGGGGAGCAGGGGTGTGGCTACCGAGGGGAGCAGGTCTATGGCTACCGAGGGGAGCAGGGGTGTAGCTACCGAGGGGAGCAGGGGTGTGGTTACCGTTTGGAGCAGGGGTGTGGCTACCGAGGGGAGCAGGGGTGTAGCTACCGAGGGGAACAGGGGTGTGGCTACCGAGGGGAGCAGGGGTGTGGCTACCGAGGGGAGCAGGGGTGTGGCTACCAAGGGGAGCAGGGGTGTGGTTACCGTTTGGAGCAGGGGTGTGGCTACCGAGGGGAGCAGGGGTGTGGCTACCGAGGGTAGAAGGGCTGTAGCAACCTGTCTATCAGCAAACCGCACTAGGCAAGCAAACCCAACAGCGCGGGTTTGAAATATTCTAAATAAATGTTTAAAGGTGAATTCACACTTACGCTGAACTTGTAAAGCAGTACAGTGAGTCCGCACCTATTCACACTCTCGCGGAAAGTTGGGAATCTGTTTACCCATGATGCATTGAAAGTCAAACATAAAAACGTAAATATTACAATCAGCTGTTTGCCTTCAATAGTGTGTGGTGTTGATAGCCGTTGTTTATTCTCTTGAGCAGTCATCAACAACAAAATGGATAGACAAAGGAAAATAGCATCACGCCTCTCCCTTACTAAGTTTATCAGTCTTTATTTAAAAAAATCTCTTTTGAGATACGCCTTCTTGAGAATGAGATGTGTTTATAAAACAACGCATGTTTCTTAAAGTTTGCACATGCGCTGATAGGGTCTTCTGGGCCGGTTTTCTATAAAAGCGCCGGAAAAGTTGAAATTATCTCTACTTGAGCAGTGCGGACTACGTTGGCCACGCAGACTTGTGATTGTTTTAGAACTGTCACGTGACCAAATATCAGAGAACGTGTGAATCCACAGTAAACATTTGAAGCTGTAAAAAGCCATTTCTGACCATTTTAGAATAGCTCCACAGATAAACAATGTGCACAACTCTTCATTCTATCATAATAGGGACATACTGTAGTAGTTACTAACAAGAAAAGTCACTTTATCCCACCATCGTCACCGCGGAAAATTTCAGGTAATAGTTCAAACAAATAGGAATGAACAGCACACATTTCTGTCATATCTTCTTTTCCCTCTAACTTCCACACCTCGCCCGAGCCGGGAGCTGAGCTAGGCTTGCTATGTTGCACGCTATTAAATGCCAGAAGTGTCTAAACGTTTAAAACAAAGACAATTTGGATCAAATTTTAGCCATCGGCTAACTTATAATATTAGATTAGTTATAAAAAGATTTTCGCGTAGTTTTCTGTTGATTTCTGTGATATTCAGATTTCTATAATTGCACCTTGATTAATTACTACGTGTAAAAGTAACCTTTTACCCCCTAATTAACCTTTCACGTCTAATTTGCAATCTTGGTGCAGCGGGAATAGGTCTACCTTTAGCCTCTATTATTATAATTGTGTGTTTCATTAAGTGTGCTGGTCTGTGAGGTCGGGGTTAGACTCTTGGACTGGTTTTACAACTGTGGTTTATTACTGTGGCCAGCCGTACAGACTCGTGCAGATAACTAACTTTAAAATTGTTCTCCCTAACCCTATCACTTAAGATTAAGCCATTAATAAATAGGGCTGGTTGATTAAAAAGGGGGTCTGAATGACAGTCATTGCAAGTAAGAAAAACTCTCTCCATCTAGTTCAGTTTCCCAGTGAGAAAGTGGTTGGTGTTCACATTCCATTCTGGTGTACTAAGTACGTTTTCTTTTATTTCAAAGTGGTTTCTCAATCTCCCTCAACGCATATTTTGATACCCCTGAGGGTCGGCACCAAGGATTCATGTGTGATGCCGCCACACCCTACCCTGCCTTCGAACAGGCTTACCTGTCAGCAAACACAGGGTGTGTGAGGTCTACTTGCACACCAGCACACCCTACCCTGCCTTCCAACAAGCTTACCTGTCAGCAAACCAAGGGTGTGTGAGGTCTACTTGCACTCCAGCACACCCTACCCTGCCTTCCAACAGGCTTACCTGTCAGCAAACACAGGGTGTGTGAGGTCTACTTGCACACCAGCACACCCTACCCTGCCTTCCAACAGGCTTACCTGTCAGCAAACACAGGGTGTGTGAGGTCTACTTGCACACCAGCACACCCTACCCTGCCTTCCAACAAGCTTACCTGTCAGCAAACCAAGGGTGTGTGAGGTCTACTTGCACACCCGCACACACCTACCCTTCCTTCCAACAGGCTTACCTGTCAGCAAACCCAGGGTGTGTGAGGTCTACTTGCACACCAGCACACCCTACCCTGCCTTCCAACAAGCTTACCTGTCAGCAAACCCAGGGTGTGTGAGGTCTACTTGCACACCAGCACACCCTACCCTGCCTTCCAACAGGCTTATCTGTCAGCAAACACAGGGTGTGTGAGGTCTACTTGCACACCAGCACACCCTACCCTGCCTTCCAACAAGCTTACCTGTCAGCAAACCAAGGGTGTGTGAGGTCTACTTGCACTCCAGCACACCCTACCCTGCCTTCCAACAGGCTTACCTGTCAGCAAACACAGGGTGTGTGAGGTCTACTTGCACACCAGCACACCCTACCCTGCCTTCCAACAGGCTTACCTGTCAGCAAACACAGGGTGTGTGAGGTCTACTTGCACACCAGCACACCCTACCCTGCCTTCCAACAAGCTTACCTGTCAGCAAACCAAGGGTGTGTGAGGTCTACTTGCACACCCGCACACCCTACCCTTCCTTCCAACAGGCTTACCTGTCAGCAAACCCAGGGTGTGTGAGGTCTACTTGCACACCAGCACACCCTACCCTGCCTTCCAACAAGCTTACCTGTCAGCAAACCAGGGTGTGTGAGGTCTACTTGCACACCAGCACACCCTACCCTGCCTTCCAACAGGCTTACCTGTCAGCAAACCCAGGGTGTGTGAGGTCTACTTGCACACCAGCACACCCTACCCTGCCAAATGATCTCTCTGATCAAATATTTAGATGTTATTTCTTTATTAAGAAATATATTATATTCACTCATTTAATTTTTTTTTTGACACTAAACAAAATTACATCTTATTAGAAAGTAAAATTCGGAAAATCTATTCTGTTATATAAAAAAGTTGACTTGCAGATTTTGACTAAAGAGTAGACTGTGTTAACAAGAGATCATTAGTAGACTGTGTTAACAAGATAGTAGGCCTCCACTATTATCAGAACAATTTGATGATATTTTAATCTCCTTTCAGCTGTTGCGAATGTTTTGATTACCTCCCTCCCCGCTTATATTTTCCAAGTTTCTCGCGAGCAAGTCTAGCGGTTTTTCGTTGATTCATCAGCACTTTTATTAATTAGCACTTCACCAGACAACCACGACGCTTTCTTTGGTTCCACTAGCGGTTTCATCAAATCATTTTATTCCTTTCATTGAATTCAAGATTCTTTTGTGCAGAGTCTTACTACCCATCCAGATAAATATTCGCATAAATGTTAGCACTAAGAGTGTAGCGGAAAAAGTGAGGCCAAGATTAGAATAAATGTACCAGCTTTTGCGTGGCAGAGAGATTAAGATTCCATTTAGCTAAAACACACTCTCAGTGTACCCGGTCGGGAGTCAAACAATAACCTGCGATCCCGGCAAACCAGACATGATGAAGCTGTACGCCCTAATCGGTGTGCCCAACGATGTGGCTGACTCAGTTTTTATTTAATTAATAATAATAATATTTAGCACCGCGTCTTACTACCCGTTCGGGTTATAGGCTTTAAGAACTAAGTACGCTAATGGATTAGGAATTGGGAAGGTTGAATTAGAGGAAGTAAACCCGCATTTGCGTAGAGGGAGAGTGGAAAACCATTTAGGAAAAACCATCCCCAGTTCACCCGACCGAGATTCGAGCCTCGATCTCCCCGTCCTCAGCAGTCGAGCTTAACACGACAAGCGCGTTAGCTAACTACGCCACAGAGGCGGGTTTTTATTTAATTAACCTTTTACCTTTGACCTCGGTGGGGTCACGTATTATTATTATCATCGCGTCTTACTAACCGTTCGGGCTATACGCAATTATGCTAATATGTAATGGTAAGGTGATTGTGAGATGAAATGGAGGACCTACAGTTTAACGTGGGATCCGAACCACGGTGGAGACTCAGCATTCCCCACATTCACGAGTTGTGATTGATACACATCTTGCCAGAGGTGAAGGAAGGGTTTGGCAATCAGATAAATCTGTGCCGGGATTGAGGATTGAACCCCGGACCCCCAACACAGAAGTCTGACACCTTACTCCTAGACCGCCAGGTCACCTAGTGTGTCACGTGTTATGTGCAACTATAGTCAGCGGTTTTCCACATTTTAAATTATAGGTTAAATAAATTTAACCCTTTCATTTAAAGTGTGGTCTAGTTCACGATTTGATTAGCTTATCGAAGGGTTCCTGAACTGGGCCGTCGGCGATCTATGTTCGGGGCGTTCCGGCTATAGTGAAATGCGACATGTAAGTTTTCAATATGTTGTAATGTTCTATATCTTGTTTCTAAGTTGGAAGTTAATATTGTAACCTTATCTTTCTCAGTCCTAAACGTTAGACAGAACAAGCTAGGGGTCGTGGCTACTCAGTGACAATTTATCACACAAAACAAGCTAGGGGTCGTTGGCTACTCAGTGACAACTTATCACACAGAACAAGCTAGGGGTCGTGGCTACTCAGTGACAACTTATCACACAAAACAAGCTAGGGGTCGTGGCTACTCAGTGACAACTTATCACACAAAACAAGCTAGGGGTCGTGGCTACTCAGTGACAACTTATCACACAGAACAAGCTAAGGGTCGTGGCCGCTCAGTGACAACATATCAGACAGGACAATCTAGGGGTCTTGGCTGCTCAGTGAGTGACAACATATCAGACAAGACAAGCTAGGGGTCGTGGCTACTCAGTGACAACTTATCACACAGAACAAGCTAAGGGTCTCGGCTGCTCAGTGAGTGACAACATATCAGACAAGCTAGGAGTCGTGGCTGCTCAGTGAGTGACAACATACCAGACAGGACAAGCTAAGGGTTGTTACATTTCGTGTTCGCGGCAAGTGTTAATAGTTGCATATTAACCCCCACGTTGTGTCGCCATTTGCTATACTTCTCTTTTTATTGACGTATGATAGCCCCGTGATTGGGAGTCATTTGTTATACTTCTTTTCAGCCCCTCGTTGGACGTCATTTGTTATATTTCTCCTCCCACGTTAAAATGCTATTTGTTATATTACATAACAGAATCATTTAAGAGTCACTCCGTAAATCATCGTTTCTATTACGCAACTATGTGCTTTACTTATAATGCCTCGTTCCTTATCATTAGACTTTAATAAATGATAATATATCACATAAAGTTGATATCTATTTATTCCTTAAATTGAAAACATATTGGTATTAATATTCTAATCGAAACACGATCATGTCGAGGACCTAGCAACTTATAATCACCGATCGCTTAAAGTACGTCCATTCAAGACCACGACTGATTGCACAGTAAAATACGAAGTTTCAAAAAGTCACATATATCTGAGTTCAATAGAAGCTTCTCGAAGGAACCTTTCTAACGGTAAATTACACACCTATAAACCCAGAACAAAAATACCTATTGCGTGTGGAAGCTTCTCGAAGAGGAAATACTTTAAAAGATCTTAACTTGTCTGGATTACGTTAAAAGACGTTAACATTTCTTAAGTTTAGCTCCAGTAGATGCTGCCATCGTACCACGAGGCGCGAACTAACTAGTAAATAATTTAGAGGAAGACGTGATTTAAGCGCCACGTAATAGGTTGTAAAATTTAAATAAAGTAAAATATGTTTAATTATATGTAAAATATTTTTGAATATATAAATAATTAGAATGATAAATGGTCAATGCTTTCAAATACTCCTTAGGGTCAAATCTATTGCATTACAGGATCTTGGCTGCTCAGTGAGTGACAACATATCAGACAGCATAAGCTAGGGGTCGTGGCTGCTCAATGAGTGACAACATTCCCGTGACAGAAGGCTTGTGGAAAGTTGGTTAATACTCCTGCTCAAAGGCCAAACTGCTCAGGGGGTCAACGTTGCGGCAATAAATACAACAAAAGGGTATATATATGCTTGGGTGATCATTATTATTGATTTTTGGATCTAACGTCTTCTGTTTGTGAACTAATATCCTCTACTTGTAAACTTTTTAAGACTTTATCTGGAAATAATTACTTTGTTCTCTGAACTGAATTGGAAGATGGCGTGGTCCAGAGTCTTAGAAGCTGTAGCTCTGCAGAAGCAATCATTATTGAAACATATTTGTAAACAAATATTACTGTGTAATAATAAAGTTTACAAACTATTAAAGACGAAAGTCTATTTTTATTAAATTGACTCACAATTTCCCAGCAAGTTGTTTACTAAAACAAGATTTCTAATCTCAAATGAAAGCAGAAATTATTATATTTTTTTCATATGGAGTAAGTTATCTACAATAAAATTCGCGATAAATGTGAAATTTTCACATTTTTTGAAATTGTGCAGAATTCTTTTTAAGATTTAGATATATATGTTTGATAACAAAAAGGTGTAAGAGCTTTCGAACCTAAAGAACTGAAATCGGGCCACTACGTAGGAGAGATGAGATAGGGTCTACAACCAATTTAGGAATATAAAAATAGAGGTTATCGGTAATAGCCGCCATGTTTGTACGGATTTTTCAAGTACAGGTTTTCAGGTATAAGCTGTTATACCACATCTGCAGACTTAAACACAATTTAATTTATATTTAGTTCATCTTTTTACTTACATAATATACTTACTACCATAGTTGTGTGTTTAGTTAAGTTTTTGCTGTTCTGTTCAATTCTATGGTCGGTACCCTAATTATAGGTAATCCGGGTGTGTCACTGTCCTATGAAGCGTTCTCTAATAGCCGTGTCTTTAGAATGTGCACATAGTTGCCTACCAAATACTCCATTATTTGTACATGACGTCAGTGTGTAGATGTCCTGATTTCCAAGTATACTCCATTCACGGTAGGAATTACTCTCTGAAAGGTCTTTTTTCCTACCAATATCCGACCATATATTAGATTTCTGGTAGGGAAAAAGGCCCTTTCAGAAAACAATTCCTACGCTGAACAGACTTTACATACCATTCTGACAACATCGGGCACGTTTACATCCGTGATTTGGAAAACATGGCATAACCCCAGAACCAGATTGATTGGTTAGCACGCCAGATTACGAGATGAATAACTCGTCGTGCAGTATTTCACATACTAACGACAAAAACAGTTTGTCGAGGTTCAAATACCTATAATCCAATTTTTATAAAAAGATCCATAGATGACAGCTAAAAACCTGGTGTATTTACTTTCATATATTCATACGTCACGTTAAGTCAGCTATCACATTTGATAGATATTTTTAATTACCTGAATATAGTTAAATGTTAGTATGTATCAATGTTGACAGCAATTGGATTTTAAGTTTATTTATACTAATAAGATGCAACTTAAGTGGTTTATGTCCCACTAGTCGTTTTATATTCTCCCTCCAGGCAAATGTTTATGTTATACCCTATTAATGAAACCGGACATTTCACGAATTGGCCAAAAATTGACCATTTCGTGGCCTGTAAATTATTGTCCTATCTACTAAAATCGTAATTGAAATTCCTTTTCGGATATTGTATGTTATGAACGATAATCTCACCCAACCTAACTAAGCCTAACCTTCCATCCCAACACGATTAAAGGCTTTGACCAAACTTGCGTCACAAACTCGACCCAATTCATGAAATGGCCAATTTAACTTTTGGGGTGTAACATAATACACATATCCTTGAAATTAACGCTCCTTATCCTGTGCCCTTACTACTTTGTGCGTATCTCTACCTGTGGGGGAGTTGGGGCGTCTCGTGCTATAGCCCCCAAAAGGAAATGGAAACTAATTTTTAACATTGTTTTCCTCGAGAAGTTATTTGTATAGTTGTATAGTTTAGAAACATAAATGGGGTTGTAGAATACTCATTAAGCTACTATTCTAGGCAGGCCTAGGAGTACTACTATTGGTAACGTGGTACCGGGCCCAGAACTCCCAGGCCTAGGCCCAACATCTACAATAACAAACATGCCCATTTTCATTTCATTGTTCGGTTACGAATTAATTTTCGTTAATGTACAGATATTTTGTTTTTGAAAAAGTCACAAAGGATTTTTTTAACGTACAAACCTCAATCAAGAAGGGGAGGCATAACAAAGAGGGGGAGCGGTTCTCCGCGTAGATATAATGTAACCCTTCCCTCCTGTTTGGAATAAACTGTCTCTCTCTCCTATAGTAAACTGTCTATTTCCTGGAATAAACTGTCTCTCTTGGAATAAACTCCCCCTTTCTCCTGGAATAAACTCCCCCTTTCTCCTGGAATAAAGTGCATCTTCTCCTGGAATAAATTGTCCCTTTCTCCTGGAATAAACTGTACCTCTCTCCTGGAATAAAACTGTACCTTTCTTCTGGAATAAACTGTATCTCTCTCCTGTGGAATAAAATGTCTCTCTCTCCTGGAATAAACTGCCCTCTCTCCTGAATAAACTGTCTATCTCTCTCTGGAATAAACTGTCCCTTTTTCCTGGAATAATCTGTCCTCTCTCCTGGAATAAATTGTCTCTCTCTCCTGTAATACACTGTCACTCTCTCTGGAATAAACTGTCCCTTTCTCCTAGAATAAACTGCCCCTCTCTCCTGGAATAAACTGTTTCTCTCTCTAGAATAAACTGTCTCTCTCCTGGAATAAACTGTCCCTCTTTACTGGAATAAACTGCCCCTCTTCTCCTGGAATAAACTGTTCTCTCTCTTGGAATAAACTGTCTCTCTCTCCTGTAATAACACTGTCACTCTCTCTAGAATAAACTGTCCCTTTCTCTAGAATAAACTGCCCTCTCTCCTGGAATAAACTGTTTCTCTCTCTTAAATAAACTGTCTCTCTCCTGGAATAAACTGTCCCTCTTTACTGGAATAAACTGTTTCTCTTCTTCGAATAAACTTTATCTTTCTCCTGGAATAAACTTTATCTTTCTCCTGGAATAAACTGTCTCTAACTCCTGGAATAAAATGTTTCTCTCTCTTGGAATAAACTCACTTTTTCTACTGGAGCAATATTTTGTTTTGGAAAAAAAAAGTTGTTCACTAAAGCCTGTGAAAACAGTGACCTTTTCTATCGTTCAGTGCACTCCCTTTCAAACGGCGCAACACGTGAAACATGTTTTACAAAATAATGACAATCTGTAAGAAATCCCCGTCAGCCATCATAACGGACAGAACGGATACTAACTCGGCCAAGTACCGTTATACATCTGGGAACCTTGTCAAAACTGAACAATAGAGGTTTTAACAGTTGAAATAACGACAGACCTACTGATCCAGCTTTGTCCTTGTGACATTAAAACATGCTCGTTTCATTAATTTCAATTGTTTCAGATAGTGAGTACTCACCCCTTATATCCACAGGAGGCTATGTAATCCAACTTAAACTATACACCGGTTGCTATAGAAACCACCCGTATATGATCACGGCACAGAAAACAACTGTACTATACGTCTGTATTATTTTGACAGATCTATGTCTGTGAGACTTCCATTGAGCATTCATTGGCCTTGATTTTATTCTTACCACGCCCGGGTTCACTTTATACAAATATCAATTGATCAATACAAGCTATTCTAATACGATCTTGATTAGGTAAGAAGTTGAAACATTTTAGCGATATTTTTTTAAAAATCTGTAGAGTGAGAAAAAAGTGGCTCGCCCGTACCGTATGTGAGCTTTTTCTTTTATGTTTGTATTTACTCAGTGGTCTCGTTGGTCTTGGCAAACTATTTCCCACCTTATAGTTAGAATGTCATTCAGCCTCAACAAATGAGACAGGATAGTGGTACCTAGTGAGCAAATATAGTACCATAACAAAGTGTTTCAACCGATCTCAGCGGCTCAAGAACAAAATGCTTTCTCTACCAAAGAAAAGAAAGAAATCCAAATTGTATTACGAATAGACATACTGTATCTGACATATATACTAGGTCTGCTTTCACGTATTCATACATTTACTTAATATATTATACACAGCTGTCCCTTTTGATAATTTTTTAGCAAAACCTATAAGATAACACTAATAATAAAGTACAATATTGTAAATGCTGATTGCAAAAAATGTGTTTGTATTTTCAGAAAGTGCTCCAAATTTCTATATGTAAGAAAATGAAGGTGTAAAATATCCGTATTTGACCTAATACTAGTCCCCTATTAAATAGCTATAATTAAGGTGGGGATGTAAGGGACGGGAGAAAAGCAGGTCAGTGTTTTTAGCAGTATTTAAAAACGTTTTCTGAGCAAAATAAATACATATTTTGGTAAAAAAAAAGTTTCTATAAAAACGTCTTCTCGCGTCCCCTACTTTACTAACCTTACCTTTTACCCCAGCTTATTAGAGTGCCCGGCTACTATAAGGAACCACAAATTTTCCCCTACTTAGAATCATATTACCTTTTACCCCAGCTTATTAGAGTGTCCGGCTACTATTAGGACAATGCGAATTACCTTTTACCCCAGCTTATTAGAGTGCTCGGCTAATATTGGCACAATGCGAAATTACCTTTTACCCCAGCTTATTAGAGTACTCGCTACTATTAGGACAATGCGATATTACCTTTTACCCCAGCTTATTAGAGTGCCGGCTACTATTAGGACAATGCGATATCCTTTTACCCCAGCTTATTAGAGTGCTCGGCTAATATTGCCACAATGCGAAATTACCTTTTACCCCAGCTTATTAGAGTCTCAGCTACTATTGAGACAATGCGTTATTACCTTTTACCCCAGCTTATTAGAGTGCTCGGCTACTGTTGGGACAATGAGATATTACCTTTTACCCCAGCTTATTAGAGTGCCGGCTACTGTTAAGGACAATGATTATTACCTTTTACCCAGCTTATTAGCGTGCTCGGCTACTATTGAGACAATGCATTATTACTTTTACCCCAGCTTATTAGAGTGCTCGGCTAATATTGGGACAATGCGATATTACCTTTTACCCCAGCTTATTAGAGTGCCTGGCTAACTATTAGGACAATGCGACATTACCTTTTACCCCAGCTTATTAAAGTGCCTGGCTACTATTGAGACAATGCGTACATTACCTTTTACCCAGCTTATTAAGTGCTCGGTATTATTGAGACAATGCGTTATTACCTTTTACCAGCTTATTAGCGTTCTCGGCTATATTGGGACAATGCGTTATTACCGTTTTAATCCCACTAGCATGTATTACCCAGCTTAGGGCTCGGCTATTATTGGGACAATGCGATATTACCTTTTACCCCAGCTTATTAGAGTGCTCGGCTACTAATGAGACAATGCGATATTACCTTTTACCCCAGCTTATAAGAGGGCTCGGCTACTACTGGGACAATGCGATATGCACCCAAAACAAAACGCGGCAAACATTTATTTTTTATGTTCATAATGTGATTTCTTAAAGGCGCACTTTAGACATGCATTTAATTGATTTAAAGCGTATCTATTATTATTAGCACCACGTCTTACTTCCCGTTCGGGTTATAACGCACTTACGCTAATGTGTAATGGTAGGGTGATTGTGAGATGAAATGAAGGACCTACAGTTTAACGTGGAATCCGAACCACGGTGGAGGCCTGGCATTCCCCACATTCACAAGATGTCTTGTCAGAGGTGAAGGAAGGGTTTGGTAATCAGATAAATCTGTGCCGGGACCGAGGATTGAACCCGACCACAGCTCAAAAGTCTGACACCTTACCCTAGACCGCCAGGTCACCGACTAATAGTACGTCTGGT
>JBCFYV010005743.1:0-14339 GCA_039000515.1 Timema cristinae | reverse complement strand
AAAAGATACAGAATTTATATAGCGTTAGTAAAGACGAGTAAATGTGTATTAGGTTGGTAATAAATCAAATAAGGCTTGTGGTTTTGGTTTTGGTTTTTCACATTCAAATATACTTTATACATGGTGTGACAATATCTCTCTACATCTGTTTTTTTTTTAATATAAAGATCATTTAGACCTGTGAAATTTGGGACCTGTGTTTTTCTATGTGGATAAAAGCCATACATTTATATAATTATTTATTTACTACAGTCTAAGTTTCTTGGTGCTTTTATCTTCTTTTTTTTAGAGTTGTAATAATCAAAGCAAACAATTTATATCCTGGTGTATATATATAGTTTAGCAAAGATTTACTAAACTTCTGAAATTTGGGTAATACTTCCACGCTTCTGTTTCATTATGCTTCCAACGTTGAATTGAAAATCCACAAAGTTCAGTGAAAATCAGAGATTTATTAGTCTTAAAACCATTAGTGACATAGCTATTGGTGAATAGAAAATTAGGGATTTCGGGAGGCAAACAAATTTTCATATTACCAACAACTGTCCCTTAAATTACATATTAGAACTGCAGGGGTTGATTAAAATTCTTAAAAATACTAATACTTGATTAACAGAGAAAATATATTCTATTCATATTATATATGAACAAATTTAAAGTTAAAAAACCACCTCATCACTGTCATGCCCTTATGCCTCTGGTTTTAAATTATACCCACATTAAAGGTAATACTCATACCATCTATAAGATATTTTCAAATGCTTTAAATATCCCAGGTTGATAATTTTAAAGTAACTCTTTCTTACCTGCTAATAAAGATAGGCCAAGCTTACCTGGAAGATCTTGGCCTATGATATACTCACGTCACGGTATTTTTTGACCTTTTAATAAGGTGTAGTGGAAAGTAACGCGAGTTGAGGTAAGTATTTGTACGGTTTTTTTATAGCAAAAAACCTTTTTGACCAAAATAAATTTAATACAAATTTAATTGATAAATTTATTTTAGTTTTCTACCCATAGTAATATCAGCAGTATTTTAATATCTGTCCTTAGCAGAGACGCTGTAAATAAATAAAAATAAAAGTCTTGTTCATATTCTGTGATTCCCATGTCAAATATTTAAGAACTATTGTGATTTATATGTGTAGAAAATCAAACTAAACATATACTAATATTTTAAGTACCAGGCTTTTACTTCCCGTTTAGATTAGACGCATTTTTATAGCTACGCTAATGTATTAGGACACGAGGAAAGTTGAATTTTTAGTGGATGTGTACAAGAATTCACATGGGGTAAATATGCGAAACTATTTATGAAAAACATCCTCAGTACATCCAACCGGGATTTGAACCCTGATATCCTTGTCATTGGCAATCCAGTTTCATGCGAGATTGATGCCTTAGACCATGCAGCCATAATGGTGGGCTAAGTATCTAAGGAAGTAGTTAAAGTTTTATTGGTTTTGACAAAATTAACTTTTGTCATAAAAATTGAAAACCATAAATAAAAAAATACGGACTTGAACTCGTGGTCTCTTCCCTTCCATCTTAAAAGTGGATAATCGACTAAAAAGAAATTGTTTGTAACTATCCGTATCGCAAATAAATGTCTTGTGACCTTGACAAGAGATAAACTGACTTCCCTTGTAAAATTGTCAAAACGTATTCTAGAGAAGTTGATAAAGCGGTACAACATTTATTAGTTTACAAAATGTCAAAAAAAAAAGTCAAAATTTGTGGGAATCAACTAAAGTTTTTTTTAAACGCCTATTAGCGAGGTTCAAGAATTAATAGATATAAACATTTTTAAGTATCCGAGGATTAATATTCTTATGGCATATCTGCATATTTTAATCAAACATGTTTGGGTTGAGGATGGTCTCTGTAATCAAACTTTCATAAGAAGAACCTTGACAGCTAAAAAATAAGTTACTTGTTCTACTTTCACGTAACTATACGTCATGTCATGTGATCAGCAACTGTAAATTTTGATAGTTATCATCGGAAATTTTGAAATAACACCAATAATACTACTTCGGTGGCCGCATGGTCGAAGGAATCACCCTCGCAATTGACTAGACTCTCTATGACGGGGAGATCGATGTTCGATCCTGGTCGGGGGTACTGAAGGTCCAAAATAGATTTTACACCTTACCTACATACGTGTACACGTGTTCTATATTCAACCTTCCTAATCGCTAACCCATTTAGAGTAATTAATTCATAGGCGTATATTTTTTATTTATCTGAGATATTTAATGAGTACTTTCTGAACCAACTGATTATATCAGCATACGAGGATTTCTATGAGCGAGGGCCAAAGAGTCTACTAATTTTGTCGGAAAGGTATTTTTCCCTTCCTTCCAGGGTTATTTTACATGTCACAATCGACATAAGGTAGACGGCTTCACTTACCCTCTAAGGGAAGATTGTGCTACGGATTTTAATCGCTCAAGAAAAATCCGTTAACCTCAGCTGTGTTTGAACACATGAATATCGAGGACTTTAACCCAAAACAACCATGGTCGACATAGGAAACTAACTCAAACGGGTAGTAAGACGCGGTGCATAGTGATGAGAACACCAATTATACATTATCTTCCAGAAAAGGTCTTATAATTTATTATGACATATTTATTGGGATTTCAACTTATTTTTTCCGAAAGTATGGTTTATTCGCATCCGAAAACAAAATTTCAAGTTCATAAGGTCTAGTTTGATTGTGACGGGGAGGTTGGGGTTTTAGGTTTTAATCCTAGTCTAATGTACAGAAGGTGGTTCCCTATAAATGGTTTCCCCTTTTACCTCCCCACAGGTACATTTCCTCTAAAATTCTACCTTTATCACCCCTACACCATTTGACCCGGATAGTGATTGACCAGTGATGAAAATAGAGATAAACTAGCAATAGCATATATTTTGGTACACTCTTTACTCGGTGAAATGGCGTCAACAACACACGGAAACAAATGGGGCTATAGAGCGTTCGATATGGAGGTGGTATTAGGGATGAAAGGTAATTAATTATGTAGGCTCGTGTCAGATTGTATATGCAAAATTCACTACCAAACACGTTAAGTGAGTTCAGATAACTAAACATTTATTTGGTACAACATTGATTAATTTAGTGTTTTAGTGTCTCAAAGTTTGTTTTACCATGCATATTATCAGCAGTAGAGCATGGTAGTTTTGTTCGGGGAACTTTAAATTGTATGTAACTATTCATAAGTACTATATTTGTTAGTTTATTATGAGAGTGTCCCTTTTTAAATAAATCAGCATGGTGTAAACTTAAATAATGGTCAGTTTGTAGTTTCACATAGTTAATTTGTATTTTATTATTATTATTATTATTTATTATTATTATTATTATTAGCACTGATCTTACTACCTGTTTGGGTTGTACGCACTTACGCTAATGTGTAATGGTAGGGTGCTTGTGAGATGAAATGGAGGACTTAATGTGGAATACTAAGCACGGTGAAGGCCTGGCATTCCCCACATTCACAAGATATCTTGTCAAGGTGAAGGAAGGTTTGGTAATCAGATAAATCTTTGTCGGGACCGGGGATTGAACCCGACCACCATATAAAAGTCCCACGCCTTAACCTAGCCCACCAGGTCACCTATTTGTATTTTAAAATAAAAAAATTTAACAGCTCTGCATCCTTGGTAAAGTGTAACTTTGGTTCCAAAATAAACGCTTTCCATCCCAGAATTTAGAACTGAAAACTAGTAGACTACTTTTAGAACTCGAATAATTTTGTGTGAATATTTTTTAAACCATCAGGTTTGTTAAAAGGGACACTAAATAGTTTTTTCGGTTCACCACGTTTTAATATCCATCTGGGCAATCGTCACATTTAAAAAATGAAATAGCTGTGGGTAGTGTTTAAATTAGAAGATTTGTACCCGTATTTGCGTGGAGGGCAATAGAAAACTATCTATGAAAATAAAAACAAATTCCCCTAGATTGTAACGTTCGGGAAAATTACGTTACCGCGATGGGTGCCTATTGACGAATTATAATTAATACACTTTTCATTTTGAATGTTTTTTATTGCTGAATTAGTTTAATTAATGCGAAAATAGATCATGTTGAACTATACGCGGGCTAGCGCGGACAGGTGTTGCTAGACGCCAAACTCCCAACTGAACACTGACAACTGCCTTTACGTTGCACCATTCTTTGTATATATTCCTTGGTCAGGGAAGCTTCGAGAAGGTTTAGTTTAGAAAAACAAAATACAAGACAAAAACATCTCTGTGTCACTCGAAGCTTCGAGAGCCGGAAAAAGACTCAAGTTTACATTTTAAAATCTCTCTTCGAACCACGAGAAGAGGAAGTTATTATTGAAAAATATATATTGTCAAACTGACTTGGCTGGTGTCACGTGCGTGACGTCACTGATCAGTGGCTTTTGCCTTCTTAGAAGAAGAAGTGCTTAAGCGCCATTTAATATATTACGTAATTTAAATGAAATAAGATACGTTTATAAAATTAGGACGATATTATTGTCAATGCTTTCACATACTTTTCAGGGGCAAATCAATTACATTACAATACCCCCAAAGTGTATCTGAAAGTAGAGACTTAGTCGTATACTTTTTGATACGCTTTGCTAAAAAAAAATAAAAGACGAGAAAGACGACATGATCATTTTCGCACACCCTGTATAAAATTTCACAAATAACAATATTTTGAAACATCCTGTATAAAATTCACAAATTGGATAAATTCCAATAATTTGGAACACTCTGTATAATGTTGTTCTTGAATGATAATAATATCTGAAGTGGTGTTCTTCGACTGTAAGTTTACATGAAGTATATATATTGAAGTTTATAAATCAAACATTAAAATATAAAATGTTAATAAAAAGTTGAAATTAGATGAATCAAATATCAAGATATAAAAATTGTTAAGTATAATTACAATTAATTGAGATAAAATAATCTAAGTTTATTATATAAAATTTGAATTTAATCAATACTAATCAAAGTTTTTTTTTTTTTAAACAAAATTCGTTGCCATAACGTCCTTAAGATTGATTAAAATACATTAAACTTTTTAATAAAAAAATTGAATATAATTGTCACTAATCAAAGTGTCTTTTAATTATTTATTGGTTTAAACACTTCGTTGCACTTTTTATTCCCTTTCAATGATCCTTCACGGATCCACTTTTACTATTATTATATTAACATACTTAACAAACACTTTTTAATGCTACACATACCCTTAAAAACCCGGGCGGCCAAATTCGCTATATGACCACATTATACTCTTAAAAGCCTGACGGCCAAATTCGCTATAGAGCCATCACTTAAAATACATTTATGAATAATTAGCTTAAAAACACAAAAAAGAATTTACAAAATAAACCCAATTACTTAAAAGATAATAAATACATTGTTTCGGACAGAGAAAGGATAAAAACAGAACATTTGAATCACTTTATCAAATTTTTTTTATGAAATCCTAATTCAAAACAAATTTAAAAACTTGAAAATATAGACGAAAATTTTAAATAAAAAAAATTTTTAAAATTTTTTTTCCCCTTCTTTTTAAAAAATTTTAATTTTTCACTTTAAAAAAAAAATTTTCCTCTTTTCTTTGATTAAATCTTTTGATATTTGTTCCTTAGGTAAAAAAAAAATTATAATAAAATTTTTAAGTAGAAATTTTTAGGTCTAACCCCTTTAGCTCATCCTTGTTAAACATTACTTATTCACAGAATCACAAAACCCTTTTAAATTTTTTCAAAATTCCTAAATATTTTAAAAATTTTAATCCAAAATTTAAACCTTTGGATATTTATGAAATTTTTATAGGGAAAAATCTTAGGTCTCCCCCCTTTTTTATTAGAACGTTTTTTGCGGTTGTGCTCCTTGTTTTAACCGCCCTAAATTGGGTGACCCTTTGATCACCTTAAAAAAAAAAATTTAAAATATTTGGGTTATAATCAAAGCAGGTTAATACCCCAACCCCTCACTAAATTTCCTCAACGTGCTGGCCCCGGGCCCCACCTTAAAAAAAACGACGTTTAAATTTAATCAGTCATGCTTGCCCTACTAAGACCATACTAAAAAAAACCCAACTTTATTTCTCAACAATATCCCCTAATGAAAACCCAACCCATATTTAAAAAAAATTGCTTTTAACAAGACTACTCCCTCTTTTTCCACTCCCCTTTAAAACTGTAATAAGATCAAGTGCATACCTAATTAATTTCTTAATATCTTAATCTTATTTTTCCTTATCACCTACTCGGTTTTTTTAAAATTTTTTTTTGAATCAAAATCTTTAAAATTTATTGCCATTTTTAATTAAATTTAAAAATAACCCCCACAAAAATAAAAAACCTTATCTTGTTAAAAAAAATGCATCAAGAAAAAATTTTTTTCAGATTTCCAAAGATCGTCTATTAATTAAAAAACTTCCAACTTTCCTTTAAATTGAAATTAAAATTTTTTTAAACTCAAAATTGCCCTTTTTGCCTAATTTTTATTCAAATTTTCCTAAACAATATTTTACAATTAACAAAAATTTGACCACTCTTAGAAATTTATTTTAACCCAACCCCTCGCGTTTTTAAGGGTTCCCCACGCACCCCCATGCAAACTTACCAACCCTCACCTAACCTTCTATCCGATTTATCCCTTGCATGTTTAAGGGGCCAGCCCCCCCTTTCTTTTCCTTTTTGATTTTTAAACTTTTAAAAATTTTGTAATCCAACGTTATTAATCAAAAATTTATAAAATTTATATTTTTTTTTTTTATAGTTTTATCTTTAAGTACCGGTTTATTGACTTATTAAAATAAAAAAAAAAAAAAATAATGTTTTATTTTTCCGGCCAAAATCATTTTGTTGTCTCTTAGTTTGCGATGGGGAAGCAAAGATGCCGACCCCGATTAAGTGCACGTAGGAAGAATGTTAAAATTTTTTTTACAAACCCCTAATTTTTTCAAAAGAAGGGTTCACTTCCTTTTCAAACCAAAATTAGTCCACTTTTTATTTTGGTGTTTTGGTTTCTTTAAATTTTTTTTGGGTGCGCCCCCCTCCTTATTCAAAAAAACCGATTTGCAGAGTTGGGGGTTTTTCGTTGTTGTTTTTAAAAGCGAATTTTAAACCCCCGGTTCCCTCAAAAAGGGTGATTTTTCAAAATGTTTTTTTTCATTTTTTTGCACAGATCCAGGTTCAATCTTTTCATATTTATCTATTTAATAGTAAAAAAAACCGTTCCTATCCTTTAAATTTTAAGTAGCAAAAAAAATTTTAGTATTGTCTTTCAAAGGGTTTAAAATTTTGAAAAATTAAAAAAACCCCTATTTTAAAAATTGGGGTTTTTAAATTTAATTTTTCATTTTTACCTATTTTATATTTTACCTGTTTGGTCCTTCAATTTGAAAAAAAACTTTTTTTCTTCCTTATTCAAAGCGATGATAATTAAAAGTTTTTACAAGAACACCCCGGCCTTTGCGATTTAATAGGTTTAAAATCTTTTTTTTATGGCCCGGGTTTGTTTCTCTGCGTATTTTTAATTTTTTAAAGCAATTAATTTTTTTGGATCTTTTTCAACCTTTGGGAAAAAGAAATTTCCGAGGTTTAACTGGTTTTTTCCCCATTAATTCTTGGGTGGTAACCTGTGTTTTTATGGTTTTGAATTTAGAAAATTTTTATTCTTTCAAAATAATTTCCCAGAAGCATGATTCATGACAAAAAAACCTTAAAAACCCCACCATTCTTGTTAACTCTTTCACAATTGCTTTGGGGGGTGTATCAAAGTATATTTTACAATAAAATTTGAAAAGTTAGAGGGTTGACCTCCATTTTATGCTTTGAAATGTGTTCCATGCAAAACAATATTTGGGGAAAAAATAACCTTTACTGTTTTTATTATTTTTTTTTAACGATTGGGGGTCGCTTCCCCATTGTTAAATTTAAAAAATTTTTTGCAAAAATCTAAACACAAATTATACTGTACCCTCTAATACTAAAAGGGTAGTGGTCCAATATTCGACAAAAACTAATTGAAAGGGTTTTGGCACAAAACATTCTTCATTAAGCCCTCATACTTTACTTTAGGGATTTGGTTTTTTTGACATAGTCCATTTTTTTAATACTTTGCTTATTTCTGTTCATCTTGGAAAATTAATGATTCTTTTAAAAATTTTATAACTTTTTTTTTACCCCTACTGACCGTACTGTTGATGGCAATTCTCTATTTACGTTATTATTTTCTGTGGGAAACAAATAGCCCAAAAATTTTTATTATGGAGGTTTTTTTGAAAAGTAAATTAAAAAAAAAATTTGTAGTTTATTTGAAATTTCTTTTGGGTTCTAAATGTTCAAAATCGTAAAAACCTTGTTTAGTTTTTTACCTTTTTTGACATAGGGTAATTCCTTTTTTATTTTTTTTCTTTTTTCTTTAATGGGTTTCTTTTATGTACTAAAACTTAAATTCCCCTTTAAAGGTACCTTCTATGTGCCTTCAGGTGGATCGTGATAAAATGCGCTATTAAATTGGGCTTTTCGCTTATATTTTATTGTTAAATTATATTTTTTGTAATGTAGATCCATCTAGTTAAGCGACCATGAATAATTTTTCATTTATTATAAAAATTAAACCATGATCCTGTAAGATGGTTTGGTTTTCCTAAAATAAAAATTTTAAATTGTTGACATCCATTACTTTAGTAAAAGTTCTTTCTCTGTAATTGTATAATTAATTCAGGACCCGGGAATACTCGCTAGCATATGCTATCGGCCCACGGGCTCCTTCTTTATCAAATTAAAAAACTCAGACCTATTTGCCAATCCATGCGTCAAACTTTTTCAGGGTTTTCATGGTCGGGTGTTTTAAGGTTTCTGTACTTACAAAATGTTGTTTAAAGGGGGGTCCTTGCTGCATATTTGCACGGGGCCCCAGTTCCATTCCCGATTTTTTTTTTGTTAAATTTTTGTAAAAGTACACAAAGGGCGAAAAGGTTTTTTGACAAAATTTTTTGTAAAAATTTTTAAAAACCCCGAAAAACTTGTTTTTTTTTTTTGTTCTTTGGGGTAAAGGGAAATTCCCAAAATTTAAACCGGTTTTATTTTGACTCTGAAAAATTCCCCCTGGGGAATTTTGACCAAAAAATTTTTTGTTCACAAAAAAAAGAAAATTTTTGAAATTGACGTCATTCCCCCGTTTTTTAAGTTTACTTAACCAATTTTAACTGTTTTAAAAATTTTTTTCTCAAATGTTTTTGAGCAACACTTGTCACTACGTACAAAGGTTTTCAAAACTAAACCTCAGGGCCTAGGCCTTTTTTAAAAACCCCCAATAAAATTCTTTGTTTTTACTGTTAGTCCGAAAGGGCATTCTTTTAAAAAAAAAAGTTCTTCCATTTTAATTAAAAAAGAGGTTATTTTCTGAGCCGGTTTAGTTCAATTTTCCAAAAGACTGACAAAAAATATAAGTTTAAAAAATTTTCAGCCTCAAAATTTTTAATTTAAATTTTCGCTGGTGTGGGATTTTATTTTCATTAATTAAAAATTTTATTTTCTTTAGGGCCCCTAAACATAACCCACCCCCCACTTTTTTTCTTAAAAACCCACTAATGGGGTTTTTATGCAGAAATACACCCCTAATTTTTTTCCCCTTCCAACATGTGATTAAGGGCCCTCTACATGACTTGGCTATGGGTACAGGGTATGATTGCATTTAAAGGGGGGAATGATCTGATACTTCCAAATTTTCATTTGTATAAATTTTTTAATCTGGGTTTTTTTGAAAAGATTTTTATTTGCCACATTAGTCTAATAATTTTAGTTTTTGCTCGACGTGGGTGCAGATTACAAATTTTTTTTCTAATCTGTCAAGGGATTTGTAGACTAGTACGAAATTGTTGTAAACTTTTTTATATTATTTTTTTGAAATTGATCGCTCATTATTTCCTTTTTTGTAGTCTTAGAATTTGAAAAAACTTTTTCCTAAAGGGACTTTCAAATTAAAAGGTTTTTTATTTAAATTTACACCTGTTTTTTTGATAATTTATATCAACCTAAAATCCTGCTAGCCTTGACCCAAAAATAATTGGAAATTTTAAAATTTTTTAAAGATAAGAAATAGGATACCATTTTTATATTACTTATTTCAAATCAATTAAATCTGTTTTTTAACCTTTTTTTTTTTTAGTCCCTTTGCGCCCATAATTACTGTATTGGTTATGGGATACGGGAATAGCCGTTTTTAAAATTTTTTTATTTCTTCAAAACATTTTGTGCATTGCTGTCACCTCTGTCCTGTGTTAGTAACATTTTTTTTTAATAGCCCCCCAATTTTCCCTTTAAATTTGGTGATATGGGTTTACTATATTTGTTTTTACGGTTCTTCAAATAACAAGTCTTCTTTTGGGTTTCCCTGTAAATATTACTTTTTGTCTAACATATTCTAAAAAGGGATTGTTTTTGGTCCGATTTTTTCTTGTAATTTTATCACTACGGACGGCCCCTGGGTTTACTTTTTAGTTTTCCCTTTGTCTAGGGTTGTACCTACTAAATTTGTTGTCCCTGGGGAAGGGGGGACATAATTAAAATTTGGAGGGTTTATGACTTGATTGGTTGTGAATCTGGGGTTACCTGTATTTTTATTTCTATTAATTTGTGATCACTCGAATTTATTTGTCGAAGTCCCTTGGGGTTTCCATCCCGTCGATATTTATTCTAGGGTGTAAATTTTCTATTTTCTCTTGTTTAGATAATTATTTTTTTAAACTTGCCCACTTGTCCATTATTAATTTTTTGAATTTGAGGGTTTGTTATTTCCTAGCCTATCATTATTATTTCTGTTTGTCTGACATTTTTTCTTTGTTTTTTTGATATCTATCGTCAAATGCCATTAATCCTCCCCTTTCTTCTTTTATTTCTGTTTTTTATTAATGAAACGTCTTGTACGGATGGGAAAAAGATTCATTTTGAAGACCTTCATCTATCCTCTACTACTGGGGATCGCAAATATTTCGCCTGTGTTACAAATTTATTTAAAATCACTAAGACCATCCTTGTCGTTTATTTTTCCTTAAAAATTAATTTTAGGGAAATCATCCTGCATATTTTGAGACCAATAATTTTTTTCCAAAAAAAATTTCCCAGCTGCTCGTATGTCTCCCATTCACTCTCTTAAATAAGTCCAGGATTTTTGGGCCCCATCTTCTAGGCCATAAAAATATCTCTATTTTGACTTTTTTATTTATTTTTTCTCCTTTAAATATCTTTTTTCTTTATTTAATATTTACGCTAAATTTTCCTTTTTTTCCTTTTTAAATTTTTTATAATTTCAAAGACGTTTTTTTATCCCCCTTGCAAATAAGTTGGTATATCGTTAATTTCTAGACCCCCCAGATTTGTTTTATTTTTTCAACCCCAAAAACGGTAAGTTTTTTTTTCTGTTTTTCTACTGCCTTATTTAGATCCCCCTCTATCTGTTCTTTAATTTAAAATTTTTTTTTGTGTCTTTGCTGAGAATCAAGTATGATTTTACCCCATTTTTTCCCTTTTTATTGTGTTCACCAAAAAGGGCCAGATTCCCAACTTTAATTTCTACTTCCTTTAAAAACCCCTTTAACTGTTCTAGTTTATTGTTTTTATTTTTTTTTTATTACTGAAACTGTTCCATTAACTTGAATGTCCTTTCCTTAAGTTTTCTGCTTTTTCAATCAAAAATTTTTTACTTTTTCCTTTCTATCACTTTTTGTCTACCTATTTAACGAATGCTAATTTTGATGAACCCTCTCTAATTTTCATTTTTTGCTCTACATAACCCAAAACTGGGTCACAAACCCCCTTACTTAACTCTATTTTTGCACTTTTTTTTACTGATTTGTTAAATTTAGTTGGTTTGATCTATTTCTGATTAATTGCTTGGGTATTTGATTATTATTTGATTGATTTCCTGTTTTTCTTGGCTATTTTAAAAGATTTTCTATTAGTTTCCTGTTACTTTGATTTTTTTTCTGATTAGTTTCCTGGCTACTTTTTTATTACTCGCTATATTTGCTTAACTTTTTTATAATTTGGGTTAAATCTACTATGGTTGCCCATTTTTTTTTCCCATTCTTTTCTCTTTCTTCCTCATCCTTTTAAAACATTTTTTTCTTTTTTGTCCTATTCCTTTTCTCTCTCCTCTGCAAATGACTCCCAATGTCCGTTTACTTTTTATTATTTCCCCATCGATTGTTCTAGATCTAACTGATTCCCAGGTCTATTTTCAGTACCTCTTCAAAAACAGCGTCACTGTTATCATTTGAATCTCCATTTTTTTAATTATTCCCTTAATTTAAATCACAAAAAAAATGTTACTGTTCCACCCCCAAAATGCCCAAAAGACTAAATAATTTTTCACTATTTAATTTAAGTTTCGTTGATGACTTTTTCTGGATTTCTTTAGATCGTCCTACCCCTTGTCTCCTTTGGGGATGGTAAGCTGCTTCTGTCGGCCTCGACGCTGCTTTTGCTTACTTGGTCCCCGGCGTTGCTTCCTCTTTGTCTCGGGGCTGCTTCCTGCTTATCCCGGTCCCCGGGGTTGCTTACTGTTATTGGTCCCCGGCTTGCTTACTGCTTATCTCGGTCTTCGGCGTTGTCCTTACTGCTTACCCTCGGGGGGGTATTTGTGGCGATCTCGGGGGGGTTTTTCCATGCTGTATCCGGGGAGATAATTCGTGCTGATTCGTGCGTATCTCGGGGGGGTATTTTGTGCTTTTCTCGGGGAGGTAATTGTGCTTATCTCGGGGAGATAAATCGTGCCCAAGTTGGGAAGCCCAATTTTAAAAGTTCTGGGAATTTCGTTACCGCGAGGGCCTATTGACGAATTATAAATTTTAAACATTTTCATTTTTTTATGTTTTTTTTTGCCCGAATTTGTTTAATTAATGCGAAAAAAAAAATCTGTTGAACTTACCCGGGCTAGCGCGGCAGGGTTTTTTCAGACGCCAAACTCCCAACTGAACACGACAACTGCTTTCGTTGCACCCTTCTTTTTTTTATATCCTTGGTCATGGAAGCTTTTGAGAAAGGTTTAGTTTAGAAAAACAAATACAAGACAAAAACATCTCTGTGTCACCGGTTGAGAGCCGGGAAAAAATCAAGTTAATTTTTAAAAATTTTCTTGAACATCGAAAGAGGAAGTTATTATTTGAAAATATATATTTTTTCAAATGACTTGGTGGTGTACTTTCGGACGTCACTGATCAGTGGCTTTTGCCTTCTTAGAAGAAGAAGTGCTTTTAAGCGCCTTTTTATTACATAATTTAAATGAAAAAAAATACGTTATAAAATTAGGACTATTATTGCAACTTTCACATACTTTTTGGGGTTTAAAACAAAATTTCTTTTCAAGATGAATTCAACTTGGGTAAACGTACATGTACTAATTTTCGACAGTGAGTTAGGGATGAGATAGATTGAATTTAGAGGAAATGTACCCAAATTTTCATAGATTACAGGAAAACCATTTTGTAAAACCCCCTTAGTATACCCCCCCGAGATTTGAACCCTGGTCCCCCTACATTGGAAACCTTTTAATTACGAAAATGAGAATAAGACAGTGATAGTTAACCTAGGGCCCGTGGACGTATTCCCCTTTTCCTGCTGATTTAACTTGCCCCAAAAAATTCACAAACAATGTTTCAAAAAAATAAAACTAATTCCTAATTACTATAGGCCCTATAACGAGAAATATTTAAAATTGCCTTTTTTTTTCTGAATTTTTTCCATACCAACACCATTTTTTTTAAAACTCATACGCACACGTAGCAAATAGTTCGCCTATCCCTGACTTAAACGCCCTATTTTAACCTTTTTTTTTCGCGTAACCCCCGCCATAATTTTTTTCCACTTGACCAACAGTTTTTTTTAAAACGGGGCTTACACCTGTTCGGGCTTTGGGTTTTCCACACATTTTGGTGAAACTGCAAGCTATACTTTTTTTTTAGGAGAGAAAGAGAGAAAGAGGAGAGAAAAAAGACTATTCAACTCCGTTTTTAGTCCGGGTCTTTTGTGTTTAACCCTAAATAGGCCTATTAGTCCCGTATCATGAAAAAATATATATAAATTTCAATTTTGGAAAAAACCCCCTTTTACACACAACCGGAAATCGAGCCCCGTATCCCCTTTTTTAAGCATTTATTCTAAAAAGAGATAAATGCCTTGGACCATGGGGTCACAAAAACAATAGATATATTATTACATAGTGGTTTTTCAAAATGTTTTTTTCCTTCTCCCTCCCCCAAATGCTGGGAGACTTAATCTAAATCCACCTTCCTTTCCTTAGATCATTCGTAATTAGTACATTAT
>JBCFYV010005742.1:0-15141 GCA_039000515.1 Timema cristinae | reverse complement strand
CAGAGGCTGTTGGGTATCAACTACTTACTTACTTTATGGCATTGGGAACACAAACGTTCATTAACTTTAATGGTTCTAAATATATTTTACTTATCATCGACTCCATGTCGTAGTCAAGAATGTTACAGCGCTATATCTGAGCAATGATTGCGTAAATTAATCAGCTCTAGTAACTTTGCTAGTTCGATTCCCTGTAAGGTTGAAATTACTTAGTACTAGCGTGATACGAACTCGGACAAGGCACAAGAGATTTTGAACATACAATAAGTGCGTTACAGAGTGTTAGTAACATTTACTTTCAGCTAGGAGGCTTTTTAGAAAAAGTACTTAAAACATCAGAATAATCCCTACATTGTTATATAGAAATATTTATTTGTATCTTAATTTTGATATTATTTCTACAATAAATAAAATAGTATCACTACTCATCCGTTGTACTTTAATTAGTAAATACAGATAGCCTAAATGCCAGTAATATATCATTAAACAAAACTTACCCTTTATGACAAGCAGTTAAATAATAAATTATATCTTTGAGTTTCTTTGTGCGCCCTTTCTTCCATCGACCATGCTTCACAAACTTTTTATTCACAAGGATATCAAATAATATTGTGTAAATACTTCTGCACCTCAAAATTTATACAATCCATAGGATCTTGTTCGAAAGAAAAATAGTCACATTTTATTATTTATATAAAAATAATCATCGTGCGTACTTATTGTTCGGGATTCAATACATTTCTTCTGAAAATAGCGCACCAAATGCGAGAATGCAACAAATTCAAATTAAAAGTAATCACATTTAACAAGCTAATAAAATAAAATTAACAAATTCACACTTTGAGTACAATAAACTTCGTTGATTAATTTTTTGAAAAATAACTTATTCCAAAGTCAAATCCTAGACCGCAAAATAAATATAGTAGATAAAAACATACTGAGAACGTCTCCAAATTACATTTAGAACAAATTTTATTTAAAATAACTATGTTTGATATGAGCAGGAACGTTTATTTTTATTTATTATAATAGTGGATTAAAAATTTAATGTACTGTAGGTTTCATATATTATGAATATTAACACTTATTATTACAACGTGTAGTACTCAAGAATGATAAAACCCGGGAAAGAATGTAGGATAGGAGTGAAGAATTTTACGTGGTTTACTTCCTCAGTAAAATAAGGGCTAATGTCATAAAACTTTGTGTATGAAGAAGCGTGTGGTTTTTTCTTTGAAAATAATGTATCACTAGAGTAATACTCACATTGAAGTAAGTAAGGCACCAACTTTATTTATTCACACAGTAGTTAAGACTTTGTGATTATTTTAGTTACTGAATATATTAAGATGTTTATATTTAACCAAGCAAATCTTCATAATTGGACATTGCCCCTTATTATCCCAATGTACATGGTATTAATGTTTCTTTGACTCAAGAAGGTCACAGAAATTAGCTTAACCCTCCACTGCCGCCTGCATTCCGATACAGCAGGTTAGCCAACGCTTGCTTGTCACCAGTCCAACCAACATACCGCACATGTGACTAACCCTTTGGCGAAGTGAACGGAGTTGTCTCCCGATGAGGCGAGAAGGATTTGACCCCCTTAAGAAGATAGTACTCAACCCAAAGGCGTAAATCATCGTTGTCATCGCTGCTGTCTCTTAGAACTTCTGGAAATCTACGTATCAGCTAAATTGGCTTCGACTGTATATTTTCTCTAAAACATTTCCCCCCCCTTCAATTAGGACTCAATTAACTCTTAATGATATGGCTATGTTTGTTGTGTTTTGCTTACATTGGGACTATTGGACATGTTAACCATTATTGAACTATTTGACACTAGTTTTTGTGAAACCATTAATTTAAAATGTTTTCTATATCGTTATTATCAAACTTTAGCTAACTTTCAATGTTATTATGTTTATAGTTAACCAAACTAAAGGGGAAGCTTAAAATTGGGTCATTCCCGCAAATGTTTCTAATAATGTAGAAGTGTTAAGACTATTAACTATTTTTTGAATAATTTAGTTACGAATAACAACCAAATAGATAGTTTTGTTTCAATGACTATAGCCAAATCTTGTTAAGATTAGGATAGTTTTCTTTTCTATTTGACATGTGGGGAGGGGCAACGTCATATGTGAGGCTAGTATTGTTAACAAATATATTAGTTAATAAGATGTACCAATCTTACAATGACGTATCACTATCGAGCAGTGACGAGGTTTTGAATCAGGGAAGTACACAACTTACCCAAGTTGAACCATCGGTTCTTGTTTGTTGTGAGGGGGGACGTGGGGCCATTTCAGAGACTGGCACGCCCATGTTTAAAGACGCGAGACACATTTTCGTGTTTAATGTGCCTTATTTTACCCAGATTGGGGTTGATAATATAGGGGGCGCCAAATTTCGTGAGTGTTTTAGTAATTTTGGGATATAATGTGTTGTTTGGTATCTAATTTTATTTGTGAATAGCAAAATGGAACACCCTGACCCTAGTCGATTGTTTAAGGATGAGTTAATCTACGAGTTGACAATTCGTGGTTCTAAACCCGAAAAACCCGTTGATCAATTAAGGTCACAACTCAGTGACGTATTCGACGTCGAGAAGGACGAGAACCGTTCTCTCGTGTTAATAGACAAAGTCCCCGCGTTTTCATTAGAACATCCCTTGCTAGCAGATAAATTTAACAATTTGCAAACTATGATAGCTCAGTATGACAGACCTGTACCGTCGGTTGAAAATAAAATTCGCAGTACATTCGGTCATTTGAAATCCCGCCTGTTTATGTTATCACCAGAGTCACCTGAGGAGAACACGAAGTTAGAGGAAATTAAACGATTTTGTGCCGAGTTAGAGAATCAGATGGGCGTGGCTCTCAGAAAAGAAATTAACACTAGAAAGGGAGAGCCCAACACACCGTTAGAAAACATAGGACGGGTAGAGGACCAATTACCATCTGAACGCGAATTATTGGA
Source organism: Timema cristinae (assembly GCA_039000515.1). Classification (NCBI taxonomy): domain Eukaryota; kingdom Metazoa; phylum Arthropoda; class Insecta; order Phasmatodea; family Timematidae; genus Timema; species Timema cristinae. The sequence continues at coordinate 12,159 of JBCFYV010005742.1, read as the reverse complement.
GGGAAATGTAGGACAAATTCCTAGTGACAATGATCCTCAAGGCAAGAAAATCGTTCAAATTTTGAATTTAGTCCGCAAATGGAATGTGACGTTTGACCTTGGATCTAATCCCATAGGTTTTCTAGAAAAGATAGAGGAGTTAAAAACGGCTACAAATTAACCGACAGTGAAATGTTGACGGCCCTGCCCGAGATATTTTTAGGTCAAAACTCACTTTGGATGCGTAACAACCACCACTACTGGACTACATGGCGCGGGTTCGTCGATTTTTTCCGATTGTGTTTTTTCCCAGCTATCTACGTAGATCAACTTGAGAGGGATATTTTTGGGTGCGTTCAGGCGCCTCTCGAACCAGTCAACGAATCCTTTATTCGTATCCAGACCCTTATCCGAAGGAGGGGGGGGCGGGTATTCTCTAAAACACAGACCGTAGATCGCATTTATTTTAACTTGAGACCCTCAATTAGGATTAACATAAGAAGGTGCGAAATAGAGACCGTTGGTCAGCTGTTGCAAGTGGCTGTCCACTTCCAGCAATGTAATGATGAGATTCGGGACTACAACAGGTGGACCCAACCCAGTGTGCAGGAGGCTCGTATTGTAGGGGATCGGAGGAATGAGCGGCTGGGTGTGAGTGGTAGAACTTTTGACCCAGGGAACGGCCATGGAATTTACGGTAATCGTCAGAATAGAAGTAGCCGTACACCCACAAATCCCAACCAACTTAAAGAAAAGAAGTGTTATAGATGTAATTCCAAATTCCCCCTAGCGCGCAACTGCGACAAAAAGTCCAGGTCGAATGTTTCGGTTATGTCAGCGGAGGCAGGTCCGCGGCGTGAGGGGATAAAACTTAGTCTCAGACGTGGGATTGGGTTTCCTCGCCAGATCGTCACTAATTGCCCTCCGCGTCATTCTGGGGAAATAATGTTGTTGGGAGCCCCAGTCAAACTTGGACCTCTGAAAACAGTTGCCCTACTGGACACAGGCTCGTTACATAACGTCGTTTCGTAAGATCTATTCGGGACTCTTTGTACGTGTAGGTTAGTTAAGGACTCAGAGAGTTGTGAGATAGATTGTGTTACTGCGAGTCTTGAGAAGTTTCTGGTAGTAACGAGAATCAAGGTTTCAGTGAAAATACCAGGGTTTGCTTGGCCATTATGGTTTCTTGTCGCCCCCAGGTTGGTGACTCAAATGATCTTAGGACACAACTTTTTCCGAGCAACTAGGGCCACCATTGACGTGTACTCTGGGACGATAAGTTTTAAAACCCATCCAGGACTCCTAGTGAGGCTGACACCTCTGTCTGGCCCTGACACCCCTGGCGCCACTGTATTCGAAGAGAGACGTGACCATAGATCCGAATTCGAGGCAGTTTTGGCCGAGTATCCCGATGTGGTCTGCGACAGAATTGGTCACACTAATGTATTTTCTCACAGCATAGAACTAGTTGACCACGCCCCTGTTAGGTCAAAGGCCTACTTCTGTGCCCCCCATAAGCTTAAAATTTTGAAGGCACATATTGAGAACTTGTTGGAGAAAGGAATAGTGAGAAAGTCTAAAAGCCCTTATGTTTCTCCCGCGTTCTTAGTAGGACGTCCAGGGCAGGAGCCACGTATGGTCGTCGATTATCGTAAGTTGAATAAGAAAATACTGTACGAAGCGACCCCTTTGCCCACCGTAGAGATGGCGTTCGAGTATTTAGGCCAGGCCCAGTATTACACAGTCATAGATCTAAATAAAGCTTACTACCAAATCCCTTTTAACTGAGGAATCTAAGCCGTATACTGCATTCATCAAGCAATGCGGTCTCTTGGAGTTCAATTACGTCTCCTTTGGTGTGTCAACTGGGGCCCAAATACTATCACGGCTATTACATACCGTGTTCTTAGATATACAGTTTAAGTATGTCTTCAACTATTTAGATGACCTGGTTATCTATTCTAATGAATTGGAGGATCATAAGAGACATGTTAGGGAAGTCTTGAACAGGTTGAGGACGTCCAATTTGACAGTGAACCCGAAGAAGCTAAGGTTGGCAGTTTCAGAGATAGAGTATCTGTGTCACGTGGTATCCCACCAGGGGGTGTCTATAAACCCCGAGTGTGTCCGACCTATTAAGGAGTTCCCCTTCCCCGTCAACCAAAATAAAGTTTCCAGATTTCTCGGTATGGTAAGTTTTTTTGGAAGGTTCATTCCAAAATTGGCGAGTTTGGTGAGACCCTTGTACCACTTAAATAAAAAAGGAGTTCCGTTCGTTTGGTCTCCCGAGTGTCAGGCATCCTTTGACACCTTTAAACGTTCGTTGTCTGGGCCCCCCGTATTAAAGATGGCCGATTTTTCTAAAAAGTTTGTTCTCCAAACTAATGCTTGTTCGATCGGGTTGGGACCCGTCCTTTGTCAAGAGACTGATGGGTCTCGTACTCTTCATCCTCATAAGCTTAAATATTCTACCTTTGAGTTGGAGGCCCTCGGAATAGCTTACGCCACTGACCGGCTTAGAGAATATCTCGAACATCACCCTTTTGACTTATATACTGATAATTCGGCTCTATCGTGGTTTAAGACATCCTAGGCAGATCGGAAAGATAGGACGCTGGGTGGCGATGTTGCAGTCACTTAGATTCGAGATTGCTCATGTTTCAGGGGTGGACAACCCGGTAGCCGATTCCTTGTCCCGCATGTTTGAGGAACCCGATGACCGTGGGAATGCGGGTCCTCAGGTGGCCCAGGCAGTTTTGGGCGTGTTGAGCAAAATCCCTGAGGTGTTTACCCCGATCGGAGAAGCTCAGAGAAAGGATCTGGAGTTGTCGGACCTGGTTCAATCTTGCATAGACAAGGCTAATCCCGATCACCTTAAACTGCTTAACGGGTCTCTCTTGATACGACCCATCCGTCGGACTGGTTGGAAGGTTTACGTTCCCCATAGTTTGGCTAGGATGATATTCGCGTATTATCACGAGTCCCCGGTGGGGGGGCACTTAGGTGCGAACAAGACCATAGGTAAAATCTGTTTGTATTTTTATTGGAAAGAGATGAAAGCGGAAATCCGGGACTGGGTTAGAAAATGTGAGTTGTGTCTTAGGGCTAAGCCTGCTAGGAATCGCCGATAAGGGATGTTAAATTCGGGAGTTGCTAGCTTCCCGCTTGACAGTTTTTATTGATCTGTTCGGCCCCTTACCAAGGTCACGGAAAGGACACAACGTTTTACTTACCATAGTTGATGGGTTCTCGAATTTTGTGTGGGTGACGCCATTGAGGGTGGCAAGTTCCAACTCGGTAGTTGACTCCCTTGATGCTACCTTGTTTCGCAACTTCGGGTACCCTCATATCCTGGTATCCGACAACGCGAGCCAGTTTACATCCAAAATATTTGAGGATATGTGTTTTAACAATGGTATAAAACATGTTACCACGACCCCTTACTATCCGCAACCTTCGCACGTGGAAAGGTTCCGCCGTAACCTCAAGGCCGCCTTGATTGCCTTTCACCACGTCCACCATAAAGACTGGGATAAAAACCTAACGCCATTGCAAATAGCGTTTAATAGCACAGTACATGACAGTCACAGGAAGACCCCTTCCTCCTCGATGTTAGGTCATGACTTACTTTCTCCCATCAACCTGAGGTGGGAAATACTCCTGGGAGCCTTGGAGGGTCAATCTGACAGATGCATTGAGGCCGAGTGGGGGGAAGCTTTATGCCATCTGAAAAAAACCCAAGCAAGGTAGCACGCAGGTACGACGGAGGGAGGTATCCGGTACCATAAAAGGTTGGGGATAAAGTCGTATACGAATTACATAATTACAGTAAAGCGGTTGACGGTAAAACGGAGAAGTTGGACTACCGGTGGTCAGCTCCGACGATCATATCCAAGTTTCTCACCCCTATTACGGTCCAATTATTGGATCCTGTCACTGGTCTGGCCACGCGTCGTGCCCATGTCACGCAACTAAAACCTTGTCACTGACTCCGAGAGTGAACCTAGTTCTTAAGTTGTCTTGTGGTTTATATGTATGTTCTGCTTGAAGAAGAAAAGTGTGTATTTATGAGCTGTTGTTCGTTTCCGTATGTTGCGTGTACCCCATATCTCTGCATAATGACAATAGTTTGTGAGTGCTCTTTGCTAAGACGATAATAAGTGCTCCTAGAAAATACGGGGCAAACTAGGAACTGAGTGAAATAAGAGTGAACATAAGTTATAATGACTTGGCGTTAAGCCAACTGGGTCTCTATGTTTCGTTGTTTTTTTTCCCCTAGAAAATGCATTTACAATCATTTGCCGAATTTTCGTATAGATAGCGATTGTGTATATTGTTTATTCTGCTCGTCCTAATAATCAGGTTATTTATACCTTAAGTCCTTCGAGGAATATTCTTTGGACATTGTTCTTTAATATGTATATATTTATATTGATGTAATCAGTTCCGCTGTTGTAATTCTAGGATAGATGATTAACCTTCAGCACGCGCGTGCTGAGCTGGTCGACGTTAAATTTTGAATTAGGGTATATTTCATTCACAGTTAATAAGTCACTGGTGTCTTGTTTGGTATTATTTCATCGCATGTGATATTGTTCTGTGGGTTCCTTTGGTTGGTCCGGATTTTTGGGTTACCGTTATTTTACTTTGGACACCTCGTCTCCTCCCGTCCTGCCCTTAAGTTTTAGTCAAGCTACTCGTCACTTATATTTGGGACCACGCGCAGTGCGTATTTCCCATTCACCCTCCCGCTATTTTGCCGTGCGCGGCTGGCTGCGCACGGCCTCTTCACGCCTCACTTCGTCGGTTGCGTTGCTCGTCCTACCAGGACTTGGTTTTTGGACTCACGTCGATACGGGTCGGTGGTTCACGAGCGTTGGCTCTCGGTTCCGGGCGTAGACAGAGCTGGTCGGGGATTTGCGATGCCATCATGCGCGGGATTGGAGACGGGGTTCCTTTCTATATACTGTTGTGTAATCGAAACAACCAAGGGGGGGAACACAATCAGAGTCCTGAATAAAGGCTGGTGTGACAACATCCTGAGTAAACTTTCTTCGTACAACCCCTATACAACAACTTGTCGTATCGTGCCCAGTTCTGGTGCGTGAACCTCCAACATCGACACCAATGACCACGGGGGTGGACACATTGTCTCCCACAGCATTGGATGGGTCCACGAAAGGTGAAGGGAACAATATACACACACTCTCTCTCACACACTCGTTTTTACACACATTCTCTTTATATCACACTGTCTCTGACACGCATATCTTCTCTTTACCACACTCTTTTTAACACCAATCCTCTCATACTCACTCACATTTACACATTCTTTCTCATTCTCACTCTCACAGTTTATCTAATAGATCCATTTCTGGCGAATGAAATTATGGATAAACGGCTGAACCGATTTTGACAAACGGTCACTCATTTTAAGGGCTAAGAATTCAGGATGTCGGCAAAATAGAAGCTTCTCAATAAAACCCAATTTTCCTAGAAAATGTCTATTATTTCTTCTGTGTGCGAAGTGGCTCATCTGTACAATCATTCTTTGCTTAAATCACCATGAAAACCCTGATTTGTGTATGATTTATATAGGTAGATAACATATTTTTTTCTTTGTTTAAAAATAACTCAATTCTAAGTAAAGAGCTGGAAGAGGGGACTTTTTACGGTTCTAATCGTAGGGCGAAGAAGAAAATCTTACTTTTGGTCCACTAGTTAGTATTTCATTTCTCTTAATGTATAATTTTACCAATAGCTTAAATGGGGGTCATATGTTGTTTCCCTCTGAACAAAACTTAATTTTTTATGGCAGTGGACGCCTTGTTGGTCTGGTTTAACCTGTTGTGTTTCTAGTCGCTTCAACAGCCGGATAGTTTGGTTAGAAAATACAATTAGCTGTATTAGGTGTGAACACAGCTTACACACTTTTAGTATACCCTACTAAACGGTCTAAGGCATTTGGTAATAGTTGCCTAGCGACTCTGTTGCTCATTATGTTGTGTGTTTGGCCGAGCAACTCCTCAAAGGTCTTTTTGCAAGTTGAGACACTCAGTGTTCCTTTTTACTAGGGGAACGTCAGCACCAACAAACTAGGGGCTAACTATTTGGAGTTCATGGCCTAATTAGGCCTTTGCCCGAGTCAAATGTCTCGTTTCTCCTTGCTTTATATATAAGAAAGCATCGTTGAGCGCTATTTATTTGGAACAGTTTTTAAATTGTTATCACTAGCTAGATAGAAGAAAGTATCGTTGAGAGCTATTTATTTGAAACAGTTTTGAAATTTTTATCAGTAGCTAGATAGAAGAAATCGTCAGTGAAAACTATTTATTTAAAAGAATTTTGAAATTGTCATCACTAACTCCAAATTTTACTTGTTTGCCAGAAGTGTTCAAGGTAGGCCTCTCAAGGCACTTGTAAATGTCTGAATTTAACACCTCTTAAACGGCTTTTTAAGATTCCTTGAAAGATTGCGGCCGCGTTATAGTGTAAGCTTTTCTAGCAAGTTTTGATAGAGAGCATCTCCGAGACGTTATGTTTAATCAGTGCAGTCCTAATTGGGACTTAACTTTCCCCAATGTAGGATATCTCGGCCTTGACCTTGACGTTCTAGCAGTTGATAGACGAGCTCATATGGGCAATAAGCGGTATAAAGACTGTCACCTAGTAACCTGGGAGGTGTATATAGGAGTAATATAGCTATATTAGTTAACATTAGAATTAATTGGCTGGTGTACTGAATTATTCTAGCTTTGTACTTAACGAGTTTGTTTGTTATGAGCCTTTTTAACTTTAAAGTTATCCTATTTTTGTGCAGGAGATGCCAGTTTAAAACCTTTGAGCTTTGTTAGATGATTAGTTCCTTTATTTGTGGGAATTCACTACTCAATGTTGAGAGTCTGATGAAGTTAATTTTATGTTTTCTAATATCGCACCATAATGCTCAATTAATATAAATATAAAGCTCTATGAATCAGACAGTCTGTTGTTTGTCTGTTAATTAACTCTCAAAATGATAATATTAGCTAAAAGCTCTATTTATGATGATCCTAATTAATTGTACATTATTGCTTACTTGCTTCCCTCCGGCCTTTGCAGCAGCCATTGGCTTCTCGGAGGTCCACTTGCTTACTTCGTACGTGTTTCTTGCCCTGGGAAGTTATCATCCTGTAAGCGCTTCTGCATTTTGGATTTTAACCTTTCATGAAGAATTAAAAAAGACCAACGACAGTTTCATAACACTCTTTGTATTTTTTGCACAACGTGTTTTATTGTTTTATTGCTAATATATTAGTGTATTAGTTGAAATAAATCGTGAGAATTCTTTGCTAATTACTAGGAGGTAAATTAGTATATAGTTTTTAAACAAAGGACTTATTGTGTGAACATGACCCATGTGGTTAATAACATCAGCGTAATAAAAATAGTTACACTGTTTGAAAAAAATAACTGTACTAATTTTATATAATAATAGTTATAATAATTCTAACAATAATAATAGAGTTAAGGATTAAGTCAAAACTATAATTTAAGTTTTTATATATATATATATGGCCATTATGATATTCACTTGCTAAACTTATTTCATACGTCACTATTTTATAAATGTATTAATACAATAGATAAAAAATATGTTCAATTAGAGTTAACATTACTTTAGTCTAGTAACTTTAAAAGAAAATCGGGTGTATTTTCAGTCAAATTTAAAATAGTTGGGTTGAATATTGGTTTCCACTTTCATTTTACCTTTCTAAATAAGTTGTCAAAAGTCCCCATAATTCGATTGTACGCATACAATTTTACCGCGCGTGAACGGTGCTGAAAATTGTGTTTTTTAAGGTTTTTTTTGCAAATATCTTCATTCCTATTAACTTTATGACCATTAGATATACTAACAAGGAAATAATATCAGAAATTTATACACAAAACACGTGGTATAGTGTTTTGTGAACTACTTATATATATTTTTTTGTTTGTAGAATTAAGATTATAGGTTTCTTGGTGTAGAGCTGTGTGTAGGAGATATGTCAATGTTTTGAGAAATATTGTAACTATCTCGCATCAGTTGTGCTATCTATATTCAGATGAAACAACTAACAGTGCTGTTTTCTTTCCGAAGATACCCAAAGGTTTTTAATTTACATCTTAGGCCAAATGCCTTTAGGCCAAACGACTTTAGGCCAAACGACTTTAGACCAAACGACTTTAGACCAAACGACTTTAGGCCAATTGCCGCGTCCCCACTGGAACGTGTTTAACTAAGCCTCGTAAGGACAAGTGAGAAGTTAATGGCATAATAATTGCCCCGGTCTAGAAAACTAAGATTAACGGCTGACTTCACAACACCCTCTATCCGCAGGAGTTGGTATTATATCTACCAACAAACGGTGGCCGCTCGGTCGGTATGAATCGATTACGGGCTGAAGCCATGCAGTGTTTTATGTATCGATACAACCATAATCGTGTGTACATATTTACCATAGCTATGATAATTCCACATTATGTGTCGTCATTGTTACATTTGGATTATCAATATCTTATATTTATGATAACTGATAAGTACTGCCTATATTTATAATTATAGATTCAAGCAAACTCACACCTGTGGACACATAGGTCAAGGAGTAAATATAATTTTCTGTGGTTTTCCAATGACAAGGAATTCAGAGTTCGAATGCTGACTGTTGGTACAGAGATGGATTTTCCTAAGTAGCCTCCCATTCCACCTAGACACAGCAATGACTACATTTCCTCCTACCCCTGTCATAGTAAGATTGGGTATCCTTAACGGGTATTAATGGTCGGTAGTAAGACATGGATTTAAATATAATATGTAAATTATTTGATCCCACTACGGGATTATAAAAAAACGAATTTTCTAAACATTTTAGTTTTTATGTAAACCACCTGACGGATAAAAATATGAATTAAATATGAGGATTTAGGTTGAAACATGTTTGACATGATTAAAAGTGACACTATTGTACAGAAACTTAAATATGAAATGTTTCTGCTCACTGATAGAACCAATACACGAGCTTCGTTTGAAACTCATTTTATACTTAATTAATTACAAAGATTGAAAATAAATAATTTGAGAGCTTTGACATGTGGGGATGGAGAAAACTTTGACAAGATCAGATGGACAGACAGGGGGACAAATTGAGGAGTCCTAAGAAGAGTGGGTGGGGAAAGATCCATTTTGAATTTGATTCTTCGGCGCGAACCAAACTGGATCTGACACATCTCTAGGAGGAACTGTCTTCTGCATGACGTCATAGAAGGAAAGGTCGTGAGAAAGAGGAGCTTAGGAAGAAAGAGGACAAGGCGCGTTGGAGGTATAGGTTTCACTGACAAAGGAATGGACTTGTCGCAAGACAGAACACATAATAGTAATATTATTAATAATAATAGTAATAATAATACGCGTATTGTTACATACAACGAGGTGGAGAAAATAAAACGAAAGATAATTCGTAAATTCCTCGACTCGGTTGAATTTTAGACTAAAGAGCGGCACAAAATATACATCATCATTAATGTAACAAAAACTGTACCATTAGTTCAAACAAACCTCCAACACGAGAGAGAGAGAGTGAGAGAGAGAGAGAGTGAGAGAGAGGGGGAGAGTGGGCGGAAATAAATGCGAACAACATAAACCATTGTGTGCCGCAAAATAAACAACATCTGTTAGTACATAAATATTATTTTGAAATAGAGGTGTTTTTTATTGCTGCTGTGAATTAGTCTCAATCCCGTTCCTTGGAACAAGACAGTGTTAAGTGACGTGGATGAATAAAGGTTAAAAATATGTGTCGAGCGAGAAGAATTCTGATGTTTATCACGTACATTTATAATGAAACGTAATTGTCTTCAAAGTATAGATGGAAGAATATGTTTGATTATAATAACTTGAGTAATATATAAAGCTAGCTAGAAGGAATGGAATAGATATTTCATAACAATCTGTCATGGTGGATATCATTAGTTAGCATCCACGCCGCATGCAATGAATATTCGAATAAACCTCACTTGACGTCATCACGTTTAGGAAGGGATGGGGGGATGCCGTAAGGGAGAATATCATGCTCGATTATTTTTTCATTTTTCACAGTCATGTGTCCCCCTAAAAATGTAAATGATGTTTTATAAATGAAATACCAACCTTTACAAACTCCCTCCTACACTGTGTATGTTTGTTATTCTTTTGTTAACGTGCACTTCATGGCTAGGATAATATATTCTGTATTATCCCTTTGTGTATGTAAACCTATAAATAATACACATATTATGTTATTATGTAAACTATGTAAATGTAGGTGTCGATATTTGTAAACTAAGTTAATACTAACGTAATAGCCACATTAATGGGTTTGCAGACAAAAGAGTCCAGTTTATTCGAGTGTACTGAGGTAGTCTGTAGTTGAATTATTTCCCACTATCCCTCTATCTAAATGGGGGTACATATTATATAGGTTCCACCTGCTTGATCTCAACCCCATCAATATAATTATGTGGATATTATACGACAAGGTGACCTACAAATTTAATTTCTCACTAATATATTTCAACATAGGTTTACTAATTGTTTAATTAATATCTACATGCTGAGACTGGCATAGTCTACTTGGTTTTAAGATGGTTTGTAAGACATCTGTTGATAATATGTCCATGTTTAAACAAGTAAGAGTTAAATATCTCAATTAAAATAAACAAAAATGAAAATATAATGTTGCCTCCACTTTTTTTGTATAACTATTAAAAAGGACAGCTTGGAAGCATACATATGGCACAAGGACAACACAAAAATACGTACAGCAGATTGTCAGAGTATGCGAGCGGTTATTTGTTCACATATATTGGCTCAAAACCCTTCAAGAAAGAATTGGCTTGCGGTAGACTAGACGGTATAGATGTTAATAAATAATATTAAGTTAGGAAAAATGTTCATCATGTTTGCTGAAGTTTTGTCTGTAATTAAAAGGCGATGGTTTGGTTTTTTAGTGGTAAATTATTAATAAAAGTAGATGAGAAGTAGTTTTAATAGAATAAACATATATTTATATATATTAACAGAGAGATATTTCAAAATGAATTACAATCTTCAACGGCATTACTAAAGAAGATCGGAAAATATAGAGGCAGTATTATAGTATATAAATAATACATTTACTTGAGAAAGATCAAAAAGGATAGATAGGCAATTCACTCTTTCCTGAGTAAGCTATAAACCAAATAATCTACCGACATTTAAAGAAGTACAGTAACAAAAGTTAAATTCACATCTAACTGGCATATAATTCTCACTAATATTATTAGCCAATTCAGAAATAATGAAATAATTATACATTATTTTCATACATATCTTTAGTTACCTAGAGCAAAAATAAGCCACAAGTCTCAAAGAGGGGACTGAATAATTGTATACATTCAGACTATTTTCAAATAAATACCTTTAAGAAAACCCCCGAATTATATCCACTTAATTATATCCACAAAAACCTGAATTGTGTCCGCTCTGGATGGTCTCTATTCAGACAGTTAAAAAAACTGGATTGTATCCACAAATGGCAGGCTTAAAGTTTAACTGAAGAAACGTTTGCCATAAGGGAGAAAGACTAGTGAGTACTCGTCCAAGGAACTCATCGAGGTTTTCTATATGTTTGTAGAACTCTGTAAGAGTACGGCCATTAGCTTTGTCTGCTAGGCGGCCAGTTTGACTGACCTAACCAGTACATGACGGTATATGTGACCAAAGTGGTTTTATGGGGATATCTCTAGAAAATATCAACATAAAGTGATTTTATTTTTCTCAAGAGAGCTTGGATCATTACGAATAAGTTGGTGTATATATAAATTGGTACTTTGTTAAAATAAAAGTTGAAAAAATATTGTTTTAAAATATGATTGTGTTATCTTCTTCGTAAATCTGCTAACTCCTAGTCATACACTCGCATTTAAACCACTTAATTAGCCTATAGATTGAGTTGTGAGCAAACCAATAATATAATGGAAGTAGCCTATATGTACAGTGAAAAATATATATTTTATATAATATATGTAATAAATATATTATATATACACATACACACTTATATTATATATATATATATATATCATATGTAAATACACTTATATTATTGTAACAATACAATCTTCGTATTGTACAATTGCTAC
>JBCFYV010005741.1:0-13201 GCA_039000515.1 Timema cristinae | reverse complement strand
TTTAAAAAAATCAACCCAAATATTGGTTGTACATATAGAAATGATGTCATGTAACAGCCTAAGAAACAGAGTACTTACATTTTGGCTTGATATTCCATTTTCCAACCGTAATTTCATTTTATGTAGTGGGATAATACTGCTCAATAATAGACACCTCCATTAGTTTCCACCAAATATTCTATGTTTGATGAGAATCTCATCTTCACAGTAACATTTTATGAAAGATAACCATCAACTTGTAATAGAACATCACAATGTCCTAACAGGTCACATTTCTAATTTTGAATAGGCCATTTCAACACACTGCCTACAAAAACTTGCTTGCTTTACACTGAGAACAATATTTAAACGACTAGATAATTTCATGACACCTGTGAATTCTAAGTACCACTACTTCATGAAGCTCTACTCTAAAAACATTTTTTTTAAAGATAATTGATAAATTCTGATTTTTGTTAAGGTGGGATGAAGAGAGATTTGAAATTGGTATTTTTGCAGTTTAGACAGCAAAATTTATATTTTAGACACTTTAAATAAAAATACTGCTTCAGTATATACATTGTGTTTGATTTTCTACACAGTTTTCTCAAGAGTTTTTATATTTGTCATGAGCATCCTGGAATTTGATAATGTTTTTCTTTATTTATAAAGATTCTTCAAATTCCACCATCATTACAAATAATCAAGTACTGTTTGTTATTACTATGTGTAGAAAATTAGACTAAATGCATCTTCTGAAGTACTATTTTTATTTATTTTAACAAAAAATATATTTTTGTTATAAAAAACTTCAAAAATACTGGTTTAACTAATGTCATCTTCAGGCCACCTTAATTTAAATCAAAGGATAAAAGCTCTCTCTTCCTTAGATAAGATTCTGAAACATGTAAATCAAATTTGATTGGATTCATATTAAATAGATTTGATTTGTGATGGTATTTTTGATCAACTTGGGCATCTTTTGTCTCAATTTCCATTTAAATTTTGTATCTATTTTCTTTGGAAACTTTTGCTAAATTACGACCACCATTTTTATACATTTTACTATATTTTAGAACCATTTCATATGGTTATTTTCATTGTTGAAACAGCCCAGATCATTGCAAGCTATCTTGAAAGTGTAACTACAATTGCTCCTATATCTAAAAATGACCAATATTTTTAAAACTCTGAATGCCCTTGAATAATAATTTTGGGCTGAATAATGTTAAAAGCCAAACTTGAATTGGTCCTATGAGTGCTTATATGTGTGTTTCAAAGTTAGTCAAGGTTTATTGATTATTTTAATTCCTGTAATAGAGAGGAGAGCTATAAACACATACTACATTCTGAAGGGCCAAAGTTCTCACTTTCTTCTGCTACATAATCTTGACATTAGTTTTAGTATTTGACTTTCTTTCCTTATTTTATCAGTCATTAAAATATTTACTAACACCTGTTTTTATATATCAATATTTAGCATATATATATTTTTATTTCTGCTCATTCAAATCCTGACTTTAATTACAATCAATAAATATAGCCAGGGACCTTGATTTCTATTACAATATACCACATTGAATATGTTTACGATTTCATATGCCAAGAAAATACTGGTTTGTAATTTTTAAAGACATTCCTCATCATTCCATGAATTGTTCTTGCAGGAAATCACACATACAATTTTATTTTATTAATTTTTCTTAAATTAAACTATTAAAGATTTTTTAGACTGGTTAAATCAAAATCTGAAAAGCTTCAAGCTCATTTGTTGATCAAATCTTAAGATTCTTTTTTCCCTTCACATCCTACTACTTGTTTGTGTTATCTGCCTGTATACACTATTGGTTTAAGAATGATAAGGTTGAATTTAGAAGAAGTGTACACAATTTTGCAATGAGGGCGTGTGGAAAACTATTTAGTGGAAAAGCACACCCGACCAGGATTCTAATCCTGAACTTTCCATTATCGGCAATCCAGTTCTATTGAGAGATTATCAGATCTTAAGAAAATAACCCAAAGGAGGCTTGTTCTCTAAGTAAGCACTTGGTTACTTTTGATAGTTTCTCCTAACCACAAGTGATGCTTCCAATCATAGTTTTAATTTGGCTTAAACTGTTTGTTTCCAGCTTCTACCATCTGTTTTTAGTACTGGAAACTCACAATGGAGCAAAAATTAATAGCCTTAGTGTAAGCAACTTAAAATAAAATTTAAAAACATGGAGTTTAGCTTATGAATAAACCCTTTTGATAACCTATAATTTATGTAAAATCTTATACTCTCAAACCTTAGTAAAGATTAAAACAATCACATTTTGACTATTTGATGTTGTAGATGGGCATCTCAACCAATGCAACACAGAGTATGCCATCCCAGTGATGAACTTGTGTGAAGTGAACAGTCACATCAATATGGAACAGTTGTTCTCTGCTGTAGGCTGGGAATTCCTGCGCACATGTCACAGAGCATGCAAGATGGTGGGCATGACCTCATCAGTCAACAGTATGGATTCCAGATGGTCAACCCAACAGAAGGCTGGTTTCCCCGGTAAATTAAATCTAATATATTTTTTATTATGACTTAAAGTAATATAACCTCAATGCTTTTGACCCTTTAGTCAAAGGTACATGCATTGTAATTTAGGTACTCATTCTATTACTCATTATAAAGAGTGTTTATGCATCTCCTAAATGATAGTCAAATTTTCTGAATTCAAACTATCATAAGGTCTAAGTTCTCTTCAAGCAAAGTTTAAAGTTCATTATCTGGAAAAATACTGTTTTATCATATAGCATTACAAACTATCACAAATTACATTTTCCCTATGTCTAATTAAGCCTGCTTGGCAAAGAGGTAAAAGGGTGAGTTTTTTTTATCACAAGACATAAATACCAAAAAATGAACTGAACATTGGTCACAGGATAAAATACCATTTTGTTTTTAATTCTCTACAACAATAGAAAATTTTCAACCTCAAAAATCACAGCTATTTTAAGAAATTTAAACCTATTGTTAAGATAAGCCTAATTATGGTCATACAAATTTGTACGGTAGTTTTTAAAATATATGGGCTTAAAATTATTTTTTTAATCAATATTTTTCTTTATTTTCATAAGTATTTAAGATTAAAATCAGGGAAGTTTGACTGTAAGTGGTTTTACCCATATTCTTGTGGGTATCCACAAAATAAAACTAATTAATTATAATCTGAATTTAATATTTGCTGGTCCATAGCTAGAGCTAGAACAAGAGCTAAACTAACAGCCAGTGACTCTGTTTTTATGGGGTACTTTACAGTTAGTTTGAAACTAAAGCTAGCAGGTTCTATCAAACTTACCGCCTGTCTTATTGTTTATGCCTTTTATAACAAAATCTGTAGTCTTATTTGCTGTGGCACATCATTTTGATAATTTGACCAAAGACATATCTTAGAAATACTTGTTAACTTCAATCATATTATATATAAATTGCACATTTGCATACCTTTATTAAAACGTAACTATGGAGTTTGGTTGGAAAATAAACTTAAGGAAATGTTAATTAGTCTTTATTTTCCATTATAATTCACCAACACTAAAATATTGACCTTTTCAACTAAATTTTCCATCCTTCTTCCAGGCATATATTGAAACAGTTAATCTTATTTACCTTTGTTGTATGTTCTGTATTGAGATATTGTCATTTTTACTATAAACATAACTTTTGAAATAGTTGGAATAATTAAAACTCCACTTTAGTGTATAACCTGAACGGTTAGTAATAGGCAATGCTTGAAAACACTTGAAAACTAAATAGATAATTCCATCATTTTTATCATAAAACTGCTTGTTCTCCAAATGTTTACTCTTTTAAAGATTATGAAATGAAATAGTTTAAAAAGTATGATAGGTCTTTAAGGTACTATGAAAATACAACTAAAGACCAGTTTCATACATTTGATTATTGCATTATTACATTTAGCAATGGCATCTAGAAAAAAAAAGTTGTTACACTAAAATGCTAAAAGATAAAAAATGTATTTGAAATTGAAAATTCCTACTTAAAAATATTTTTCTGCATAGCCTGGAAATAAGTTAATCTTTTAACTATATAAAAGTAATTGTTTTATTAAGTGATTTATTTCTATACTAACATCAATTATTGATTACTAAAATTTTTACTATTTGAAAATAAAACCCAATCCCTTGCTAGTTAATTTTTTTTCTTATATTATCTAAATTTCCACCAAGCATTTTTGCAGAACCTTTAAATATAATATAACACTTCTTTTTACATTATGCTTCATTTGGGTATGTAAATTATAAGTGTGATTAATTTGGTTGATAATTTTCTTACACATTTGTGTAGTGATTATTTAAGATTACACTTTTAAGAGGTTTTTTTTTGTCATAGGCTTAGAGAAATCCCGTGAAGAATTGCAAGCTGGGATTGGCGCTTCGGGAAAACCCCAAAATTCACTGTGACACGCTCATTTCGTGTCCCAGAAGAGCTCACTGAAGACAGTATGGCTGATGAAGAATTGCGAATTAAGCTGGACATAAACAACGGAATAATAGAAGACATCACACTACAAATTCCGCCTGGATTTATGTCAGCTAGTGGATTTCATGGAGATGCTTCTGTCATAACAAATTTAAGAGGTCAACGCTTCTCTGAAGAAGCAGTTATCTTTTTGGAAAAATCATTAAATGATGTTAAAAACCCAGGAAACCGTTTAGAAATAGAAGCATTATAAAAATGAGTTTGTTGTTAATTGTGTGAAACAAGTTATGAAGTCAGTTTAATTAATAGTTATGACAACTGGCCTAAATATTTTTTCAGCCTTGTTGGAATTTCTACTTTTTACATAATATATTAGGCATATTTAATATAATATAATGGCTACCCTGTAACCATATTGTGTAGTTTATAGTTTATTTTCAAATTATATTTTGATTACTCTAATATTTTTTTAAGTTGGGTGTGTAATCATTTGTTATTAATTTTAATTAACCTAAAATATATATTTTTATAAAAACTTTACAAACACCTTAAAATGCTCTGATAAGGTTGGAGGGATAACTTTGTGAAAGTTCCTGAATTTTATAAGATTTAAAAAATCTTAAGATCATCGAAACTTGTGTAATTTGTTTCTATTTTAGACTTTATCTAAAAATTTCTCTCAACAACACAATCACAATTTTTTATAAACATGCATTTTAAAAGAATTTTGGTAACAAAAAAAAAAAAGTAACAAAATGTTATTTCAACATTCTGGGACAAAGCTTAATACATCAGAAGTCAATACTTAAAAAATTAAAGTTTGTAAATTTTTACATATACACGGGACACAATGTAAAACTTATAAACACATCTTTATTAGTTTATTCGATCAATACTTTTATTTTGATTAGAAATAATTTTCTCTATTTTACTTACTCGACCACTTTTTAAGCCAGAGTTTTATTTCACTTTCCTACAAATGTATATATTTAATAGGTATGGAAATATAAGAATATTGTCACTAAAAATTGTTTATTTTTGAGCAAGAGCTTAAATTTGTTGATAAACTTGACACAATGTTGGCCTCTTGACATAGTTGAGGTATCACTTAATTTGGAATATCAACATTATATATACTGTATGGGTAGCTTTATAATAATATATATTTTTATTGTCTCTTTCAATTGAAACACATGACACTAGAAAGCTAGCTAATTGTACAGCTAAAGCTTATACTCCTATCAAAGTCTTGGTCTTGTCTGGGTTTTATTTCTTTAGAATTCCCAACTAAATAACAATATATAATTTAAAAAATATTAATCATATTCCTTTAGCCAATAATGACTATTGTCCTATAGCAGGGATGGCAAATCATTGGCACACCTACCATTGGGTGGCACAAGAACACGATTTGGGTGACACACTGACATGAAAAACTTAACATCAATCAAAACATTTCCTTACGGGGTATAAAATTTTAAATCAATATTTTGACAGACTGTCATGTCACAATGTACTTTGCAAAGTCAACTATTAGAAGTCTCTTGCTGCATTTTGTGTGCTGTTGAAGTCAAGTTTTGAACTGAACATGGATATCTTGGCAATACAATAGTTTAAAATCATCTATTAATTAGGTTTAAACTGGTTGGAAAAGTTCTGCCATCCCTGTTCTACGGTGTCTAAAATTAAACAAAATAATGATTTAATTTAAATTCACTATGTACCTGTACTTTGGCATTATAGTGTGATAATTTTGTTCCTACAGTATCCAACACAGTCTTGATAAATTACATATGTAAACTTAAATAAGAGCCCCAAGGTTAAACCCCTTTAGTGTGAAAAAAAAAAAAGAAATTTGGGAATAAATTGATGTTTAAAATCTTTCCCCAAATTTTGGCTTTGGGGCCATAGGCGGGCTTTTGGGGTGTTTTTGTTTGAAATGTAAATTTTATTTATACAATATGTTGGTTCAGAAAGTGTATTAAAAAACCCACAAAAAATTATTAATTTAAAAAAAGGAGGGGAACCTTGGGGTAAAGTAAAGGGAAGGCCCAAAATTTTAAAAATAAATTTTTAACTAAAAGGAAAAATTGCTGCAAAATAACCCAATCTTAAATTTTATAATACTTTTTAAAATTTAAAACAAGATTTTAAAGAGGTTTGACAACATGGAAAATAAAAATATTAAATAAGAGAAAAATATTTCAAAAAAATCTAAAAGTGAAAGGGTTTGTTTATTTTTTCAAAAAAATTATTTACATAATAAATCAAAATTTTAGGGGGTTAGGGAAGTATAAATAAACATAAAAAATTAAGAAAAACCCTATTTTAAAATTATGGTAATATGAAAATAACCCAAAAAATAAATTTTTTTCGGGGAAATTTTGGCAAAAAGGAAAAAAAATTTAAAAATTTTGGGGTATTTTATTAAATAAAAAGTAAAGTAGAGTAACACCTGGCACCAATGGGTCACTTTTTGTCAAAAAGGTTTTCAAAACATTTCAATATATTGGTTTTCCAAATTTTAACTTTAAAGACAAATTTAAATTCAAAAAGTTTGGTGCACTAAAGGGTTTTAAAAATTTATATTAAATAACTAAATTTCCCTTAAAATCCTAAAACTCTAAGGGGAAAAATTTAAACATTTTGTCTTTTAAACAAACCATTTTTCAGGGCCCATCTTTTGGATTTTGGTGGCTTTTTTCCCTCTATTACAAAATTACATTTCCCTTTTTTTTTTTTAATTCCAAAAAGTTTGACTTTTTTTAAATTTTTCATACAACAAAAATTAAAATAAAATTTTTTGAACTCATTCTGCATACATTTAAAATTTATGGAGTTTTCCATATTCCCCCTTTTTGACTGAAATGACGAAATCTAAGGGTTAAGAAAGAAAAACCAGGACTTGGTTTGGAACTTTTTTTACCCTTTGCGTTTTACTACATTTTGGGGCCCTACATGCAAAAAATTTTATGCAATGAGTTGAAGATGAGAAAGGGGGTTTAATTTCAGAGGAATTTCAAACCTACATTTGTTTTGAGGGGGAGTGAAAAACCATTTGGGAAAAAAAAACCTTCAATTACATCAAACCTTGGGATTCAAACCCAGATTTACCTTAAATTTGGCCCAGTAAAGCCTAGTGTTGGAAAATTATCCCAAAAAAACCATGGGGGCCATTTAAGTAGGTGAAAAAAAAAGGTTTTAAAATCCCTTTTCTTTCGAATTTATTACAAACCCTTTTAAGAAAATAAAATTCCAAACCCAAAGTTCTTAAAATTTTTGGGTTTAAACCCCTTTTAACATTACATTTTTGTTTTTAAAATTTTTTTCCTGCCCCTCTGCTTTGATATTATGAAAAATGGGGAGGGCAGGTACTTTTTTAAACTTGCTAGTTGGGCATGATTTATCCTTTGGAAATTAGAGCTTTGGTGTGGTAATGGGGGGGGGGGGTTGGGGGGGGGGGGGGCCCAAAACTTTAAAAGGCGGGTTTGGTAAATTGGGAGGGGGAGATTGTAGATTTACCAAATAAAAGGAGCCCCCGGGCAAAGAAAACTGAAAAGGTGAGTGGGGGGAAAGCTTGCCAAGCTACTCCTTTGGGGCCTGAGGGGAGCTTGAAAAAGCTACTCCCGGTGAGGGGTGAGGGGAAAATTTTCCAAAGCTAATCAAGCTGTTGCCAAGGGTTGGGGGAAGGGCTTGGCTTGAGCCCGAACAGTCATGAAAAGATTGTGGGGGATCCCCGCAATTTTGGGGGGCCTGGGGAATTTGGGGGCGGGTGGGAAAGTGAGGGCCCTTTTGTACAATCGGGGCAAGAGCGGGACAAAGAATTTAAAGTGCTGTATTTGGGGTTTTACTTAACCCCCCTAAAAATTTTAAAATGTTCTGGCCCCCCTTTTTTATGTTTGGTAAAAATTTTACATGATTTAGCAACTTAAATGATTAGGTTTCAAATACTAGTACCCAAAATGTCTTTATACTATACCCAAAGTTAAAATTTTTTAATTTTATCAGGAGGCATGAGCACTTTACAGTTTGGTTTCCCAACGGGTTTTTATTTACAAAATTTTTGGGGCAGTTCAAAAATTGATGGCTGCTGATGAGCCCCGAAAATATTTGCAGTCTTTGAGTTGCACTCTGTTAAATTTTGTTTTAATTAGGGAATGCGAAAACCTGGAAAATTTAGAGATAGTCTAAAAAAAATGTCTTTTTCTCATCTTGAACTTTTTAAAATGATTCTCGAAAATTTGAGAATTTAAGAAAATAGAATCTTTATAACTAAAGCAAATGAAATTTACAACCAAACCAAGAATGTTTTATTTTTTAAATAATATTTAAAAATACCTTTTAAAGACCCGAAAAAGAGGAAAGAAAAAACCCCTTTTGGGTTCATATATTTTGTAGCTTGGATAATACTTGAGGGCTGTCACATTTTTGAGTAATTTGCTTATATTAAAAATCAATTTTTTAATATTTTAAAACATCGGAAAACAGCGGACCCCTTTTACCACTTTATTTTCAAAAAGGGGTTTCTTAAAATAGAGGGCCCTAGATTTAAAGTAAATCAATAAGTATTTGCACTGGGGGGATTTAACCCTATAGCAGCGAAAAGAGACCTTTTGAATGGGGTTTATTTTTACCCACACTAAAATTTTGGGCGGCAAAAGCTTTGAGATCGACTATAAGAGAGACTGGGAAAAGGGGAGACCATCGTAATGGGGTTTAAGGGGAATATGTTAGCTGTCACGAAGAGAAAAGTTATCGGGGGAAAAAATAGGGGGAATATTTGAGCATATAGAAGCAAGGCTGAGTTTAATATTCATTAATGGGGGAAAAAAGGAGGGGAATACCAAAGAGGTGTTTGAAATTAAGTTTGTAGGAAAAAATAGGGGAGGATCAGATAAAAAATTTAAATGAAAAGGTAGAGGAGAAGAATGGGGGAAGTGATTGAGGAAGAGGGGAGGTATTTTACTAAATTGACCTGGCTATAATTTGGGAAATTCTCATTTGAAAACAGTCTAACATTAATATTATTTTAATTTTGAAAAGAAAAAATGTTTTTCCCTTTGGGTTTTATAATTTTTTGGGCCCACAGGGAAATTTTTTGACCATAGTTATTTTTTTTTTTTTTGGGCCCTTTTTTTTGTAAAATCAATAAAAAAATTTAAAAATTTTTAAAAAGTTTAAACATAAACATATAAATAAAAAAAAGAAGGTTTTTGAAATTTTAAGCTTGGTTAGACTTTTTGTTTGATAGTTATTTTTTTAAAAAACAAGAAAGATTTGGGGTTTTCTTTTTCTTAAAGATGGCTGATGTGTGGGGTTCACAAAAGCTATTTTTGTTTTCGTTATCGTGTCAATCTTATGTGATCTTTTTGTTTTGATAGTAGCAGACCCGATTTTCTTCAGAGAAAAAATTTAAAGTTTTTTTAAAATATCTTTAGGCCCAAATCGTGATTTCTGAAACGAGCATATTTGGGCCCGATATTCATAAAACATTAAATAAGTTGAAATCAATTCCCAAAGATCCCAAGGAAAATATTTGGATTTTTACAGACAATCTTGTAACATTATAAAAAAAATTTGGTTTTTAAGAAAACATCTTTCTAAGGGTAATTTTTAAATGTTCCCCCTTTTTTTCATCTTCAGAGCATTACAACTGAAAACCCACCGGGAAGCCGTTCGCCCCTGATTTACGGCCTTTGTGGAATTTCGGGTTAAAAATCTTGCCAAGTACTTCCCTTCTTTGTCATCGGAAGAGTATGTTTGGGGTCAAGAACCCTTTCACAGATTCCCCAAACAAGTTCAAAAAATTTTTCTCACCCTGCGGGAAGAAAAATTTTTAATTTGGGCTGAACTGAAGAATGATCTGCACTAAAAAAAAAATTTTTAATAAACTGTTATTAGATATAAAAAAATAAATTTAAAAAAAAAACACTTAAAAACCAAAACTATTAAAAAATTTAATATCACCAAGTTTGTTTATAGCCAGAAAACCCAGGTTTTAAAATGAAAATGTTTTTTTAATTTTTTATTAACAGTTATATTTGTAAGATAACTTTTAAAAAAGAAGTAAATACTTTTTTTGTATTTTATTCAAATGTATGATTTTATTATTTTTTACTCCCAAAACCCTACTGCTTTACAGTCTTTACTTTTTTTAAACCCCTGTCGAAACTTTTAAATATGTCAGCCCGGTAGGGTTTCCCCGAGAAATTTTTTTAAAAAATTTCAAGGGTTCCTCCAAACAAAAATGGTTGGGGGAAAATGCTCTAAAGGAATCCTATCATCCCATTTTTCCCTAACTTAAAATTTAAAAGTGGATAGCCCAGCCATGTTGATAGACTGGTGCAAATTTAAAAGTAATATAAAGATAGACTCAAATTTAGCGACCAAAATGAAACTAAGGGCGCTACTCTTGCAATAGTCTAGACTGCCTGCTAAGGATGGGAAGTCAGGGTTCAACCCCAGTTGGTGTACTGAGGGGGGTTTTTTTCCTAAAGGGTTTTTTCCACTCTCCCTTCATGCAAATGCAAATAACTTCCTCTGGGAGTAAACCTTTTTAGTCCCAAAACCATTAGTGTAATTAGTACATGGGTTGAAAACCTGGAGGGTAATAAGACATGGTGCTAAAAATAACAAAATTTAAAAGTCCCTTTTTTTGCTTTATTGTATGTTTTAAATTTATAGTAAAGCAGATTAGAAAAATTGTACTAAAATTTGCGCAAATGGGGATCCCCACCCTCCAGCTTCTGGATTAATTTTTAATGAGTGTAAATTATGAATATCCCAGACGGATATTAAATAGCAAAAAACACGCACTTAGCATTATTTTTGCACCACTTTGTTTTTACCGAGCGGGTTTTTTTGGTCTTTAATGGGAGGGGAGGAAAATTTTTATATTAAATGCCCCCCCATTTGTGTTGGGGAAGAGTAAAAAAGCCATTTGGGGAAAAAAAAAAAACACTCAATACCCCCACCTTAAAAAAAGCTTATACACCCCTACACTTATGAACATTTTGTACAAACATTTTTCCATTTTCCCCCCCCCCCCCCCAAAAACCCCCCCTGTGTAAAAACCTAAAATATTCACCCTTCATCAGAGACCCACAAAATCAAAATCCTCAAGATATTTTGGTGGCCTTATCTCCGGCCACTTATAGTTATCATTACTGTAGTTTTTAGAGAGGAGGGTTCCCCAGGTTGTAACAAAAGGACCTAAAAACCCCCTTATTACACTCTCCTGTTTCACCTGGTCCCGAATGTGGCTTTCGTATACTGGGGTATGTAAAACCATTTTATAAGGAGAATTATAATTTAGGCCTATTTTTTGTGTCAGTATTCCCCTCCAAGCTGACTAGGTTCATTTGGGCAACACCCCCGGGGGAAAACGGAGTCTAAGGCCCTTTTCTTTTATGCTTACAACTTTATTGCCAGAATGACAAACATATTAAATAAGGCCTATAAAGGGGAAAGGGTTTTTTCAAATACTCCAATGGGCCATAGGGAAACTCCTAAAATTTTGCCTTACAGAAAAAGAGAGACCAGGCTCGAAAGGAGTCAGCTCCTTTGCACCTCTGTTATAATTTTGTAGCTTGCCCACTACTATGTTTTTTACCCTTTTTTGGTGACTTTTTTTCCCCTGGTTTATTTGGCTCGGTATTTAACAATCTTTAAATCCGAGCCGTTCTATGCTTTGGTCTTTTTCTTATTTTTAAATATTATTTTCAAAAAGACTAAACCCTAAATTTCTACTTTTTATAAGAAAAACTTAACTACCCCATCATTACAGTTAGTCCACCCTGGGTATTTTAACCCCCTGGTACCCTCCCGTTACCCACTGGGTCAGCGGACATTGGCGGGGGCGAGCTCCCACTATCTGAAACCCGAGGGGGTGCCCTATCAGAGTTGGAGCTCCTTTCCCCTATCTTTGTTCCAAACCCCTTTTGGGAAAAAAAATCCTTACCTAGTTCCCCATATTAACCCCCCACCCCAAAATAAATTTAAATAAATCTTATTACTTAAATAGTGTTGATCGCTGGGGTTTTTACTCTAAAACCCGAGGGGGACCAGGGGGCTGCCAAATAGCCACCTTTTTCCTCTTGACCCCGGAGGCCCCAAATGCCTCAATCCCCTTTCCCCTTTTTCCCAAGAGAAGGATCACCCGGCCTAGGGCTCTCTCCTGTGGGCTGGGTGTTGTCACATCTCAAGGTTTTTTTTTTGGCTGGGAAAATTGGTCCTTCAGTTGTTAGGGCATCCCCAACCCCCCTCAGGGGCCCCTCAGCTGAATGGTTTTTTCCAAGTCCCAACTCGTGTCTGTCACATTCTTGCCATTTATTGCCTCTCCCCCTCCAAGGGGTTGCTAACGTTATCACCTGAATTCCAACACCCATAATTATTCTGAAAAATCCCCTCTGAAAACACCTGGTGTCGGTCTCAGTGTCACTCGCTTTTGTCATCGTCCCTCGTTATCATCATCATCATCATCATCGTCATTGTCACTGTCGTCAGTTCTTTTTTTTAGTTCTTTACTGTCTAGTCTTGGTTTTTCTATCTCTAGCGTATTTCCTGGTGGGCGAAGTCAACTACTTGTGGATTTAAGTGTGACAAATTGGGATGTTAATTTGGACTTTGAAGATCTAGAAAATCAATAAATGGGCCCGGGGAAATGGGCCCAGATGTTTGAGCAGTGGGTTTCTATATTCTAGGAGAGAATAGTAAAATTTTATAAGTCCCCAAGACTGC
>JBCFYV010005740.1:0-16611 GCA_039000515.1 Timema cristinae | reverse complement strand
TGCTAAAAAGGGCCCCGGGATTTTTTTTGCTTTTGGGGGTTTGTAAAAGTTTTCCCTTGTGTTGCAGGAAACCGGGAAATTGTTTTTAAGCTGTTACCTTTGAGAAATTAAACTAAAAAAAACAAGGGAAAAAAAAAAAGTTATGCCCAAAATTTAATTTTTAAAAAATTTTTATAAAATTGTTCATTGTAAAAAAATTTTGTTTTTTAAGTATAACATTAGATTTTAGTTTGTTATAAAAAAAAATACACCAAAATCCCACAAAACCTTTTGGGGGGTTTCATAATTAAAAAAAAATATTTAGAAAGCATGGTTTTTTTTGAGAGTAAATTTATAAAAAATTTAAGAAGTTTTTTTGGGGCCCAAATAATTAAATGAATTTTAAAAAATACATGGGAGTGTATCAATTGCACAGTTAAAAGCCCTTTCTGTTGCCTTTACAATTTTAAAATCTTGTGAATTCAACACTGTTTACTTTCTTACGCTTTGGAGGGGCCCAAAATGCCCCCGTAAGGGGACATAGGGTTTTTAAACCTTGGCCCTGGTGCAAATATTTTTTTTTTTTGTATTTTTCTACAAATTCCCAAAGGGGCCCTTTTTTAAACTTTTAATTTAAAAAAAAAATTGTGGAATAGAAAAAAAAAAAAACCCGGGGTTTCTGAGGGGGTTTTTTAAAATCAAGAGCCAGGAAAATTGGGGCATACTAGATTTTCGTATAAAAAGAGGGCCAATGCAACTTTTCCCCGTCCCTGTTTGGCCCAAACAGCTTTTTTCTGAGCAGGGGTCAAAACCCACTGCTGTCCCAGGTTTTTGTTTTAA
Organism: Timema cristinae; assembly: GCA_039000515.1. Taxonomy (NCBI): domain Eukaryota; kingdom Metazoa; phylum Arthropoda; class Insecta; order Phasmatodea; family Timematidae; genus Timema; species Timema cristinae. The sequence goes on along the minus strand of JBCFYV010005740.1, from coordinate 15,792 downwards.
GACCCCACAACGAACAAAACCCCTTTAGGTTTTAAAAAACATGACCCCCCAAACTTCCCTTTCAGGAGGGAGATGAACCACCTCCTTGCCCTCCCCGGGCCCGCCGTTCATTTCCTGAACAACAATTTGGGGGACCCAGAATCCAGAAAAAGGGTTTGACCCAAAGATGCTTAATGAAAAATTTTTTTAAAAATTTGCTTAAGTATCTTTCTGCACGGGGGGGGTTTTCCGGGGAGTAAAAAGTGGACAGTGCCAAAAAAGACTCTTGGAATCCGTGCAGATGAAAAACAGAACGGTGAATAAATAAACAAAACAAAGTTTTTAAAAATGGCTTTAAAATTCGCCGTAAAAACAGCGGGGTTCACCAGGAAACCCAAAATTTTAAAAAATTGTTTTCTTCCACAAAAAAAGCACACCCCAAAAGTGACCCCACACTATAAACCCAAACCCCGTGTATATAGCTTAGAGACCTGAAAGCGAGGAAGAGGAGCTCTTTTTAAAGGTCCTTTTGGAATATATTAGGCGGAGAGTTTTATTTAGGGAATTGGAAAGGGATCAAAATGGACTTGAGGCGGGGCGTATCTTCCACGGGAAAAAACTCGACCTGGAGTTGTTGGGATAGTTTTTGGCAGGACTATCAGAATGTGTCAAAAGCCGAAAAACACCCGGATCCACCCCAAATTTTGGTTTCATAAAAGATATGGTTGTAGGGAAAGGGAAAACACAAGATACGGTTGTAGGGAAAGGGAAAACACAAGTTTACGATTGTATTGGAAGGAACACAAGAGACGGCAGGCAACTTGCTTTGGCATACAGTTTTTTAGTTTCAACACATAAGATAGTACCACCAATAAGAAAAAGAGGGCCCCCGGGTGGCGCCCGGCACAGTACCGACGTGGACTGGTAGGGAAAAGCACCAGTAGCCAGTCTTTTATGCCAGCAGGGTGCACTATATAGCATTTTAACGCTAAATTGTCTACCCGAACCATTCAAAAAGCTGCTGTTGTAAAGTGTGGATCTCACCCAAGTCCCTTTTAGAAAAGCTTTTAAAGGTTTCCCTATTATCACCCCAAAAAGAACCACTAAAAACCCCTTTAAGATTGAGGGCTTTTACACAAATCACCTTCAGATATTTTTATGTGGGGGATAACATTTAAATTTAAAAAACAAATAAAAGTTAGAAACCTTTTCGTCTCCCGAGACTTTATAAGACAATGTGGTTCATTAAAATTGGGGATTGGCTTTTATTCTGCGTAATCTATGGAAGTGGAAAGACCCCCTGTCTAGGCTGGGGCCATTCCGCGTTTCCCCATCCAAAAAATTATTTACAGAGTTTAATCTGCCGTTCAGCCCTGTGGAAACTTGACAAAAATGCAATATATTGGTTTTCATCCACAAAAAAGGCCCCTTTGGGCAGGTAGGTGACATTGTCCCCCAATGCTATTTATCGCAAAACGAGCACCCCTTTCATCTTAAAATACTACCTTGAGGCCCCCATATTCTTGAATAAAATCATGGATAAGGTTTTTTTGAGTCAACCTTAGCCCGAAATGTAAAAACATAAAAATTTTCTATAAAAAAAATGGAGGTTTTTTTCCCGAACCCCCAATTAAAAAAAGGGCCCCTTTAAAAAAACTGTATTGCCAGATGGTGTCATAGCCCTTTTCCAAATTAAAAAAAAACGCCAAAAGATGCTGTTTGTAAAGAAAGGCATCACGAACAGCTGTCTCAAGCCCGGGTAAGATGATCCACCTTTTGGGTCGGCTACAGCAAAAAAACCCCATTGGAAATTTTGGGATAGCAGATTGGGTGGGGTTCTAAATTTCCATGTTTTTAAACCCGTTTTTTCAATATTTTTTTAAAAAAAATTTTCATACATACTAATTTAAAGGGTATCGGTTTTTTTAACTAGTTTGCTCTAAATTTTTTCCCTTTCCTCCCAGTGTTGGGAAAATGACGAGATTCCCAAAAAAACTATTGAAGAGGTCTAAGAGAAATCGCCAATCCAGAAAGGGGTAGCTGGGGGGAAACATTTCATAACGAAGATCATCAAGGCTGGAAGTGTGTGCCCCCCCGGGGACGGGCTAGGGTGAGTTAACCCTTAATAAAGAGGGAGTTGTAGTCTTCCCCCCCAACCTGCCCAAAGTCAATATTATGGTGCTCGATGCTCTTTTCTATACATCGCGAAACCCGTTAAGAGTACTTGCAATGCTAATATGGGGGGGCAAACATTAAGCCAAAAATTGAAGGGTTTCCAAGGGAGCGAAAAGGGAAAAACCTTTTTAAGATATGAAGGAAGTATGTTTTTATTGAGTTTTTGCTACTGTGTAATTTATAAATTTTACTATCCCAAACCTTAGTTGTGAGAGTAGAAATTGTAAGGGTAGAAAAAAATGTCTCCAAGACTTTCTTTCTTTTTTGAATGATATGGGAGTTTGGGGCTTTTTGAATCCAGATAACTCCTATTTCCTTAGTGGGCGTCGATGAAAGAGACGTGGGCCCCTTCGACGGTAGGAATAGGCAAGAACATTGCTCGTCCACCAGGAAAGGGGACGGTAGACAGATAAGGCGGGATTTAGGGTTTTTAAATCCCTCCCGTCACAATGACAGTTGAAGTAAAAGTTCCATTTTATTGAGGCCAGGAAAATGGGGTTCACCTAAGTGAGCAATTTTTTAAGCACCATTAGGGAACCTGTGCTTACCAGGAGAATTTGGAAGTGGTGAAAGCAGAATAGGAAAATTATTGCTGCCAATAGGTCCGGAAAACCTCCCAAAGTAAGTGAGCAGCAATACCCAGGGCACATTGGGCGATGGCAGGGATACACCATTAAAGATAGAGAAGTGTGTCTGGGTTGCCGGTGTTATTAGCACCAGGTTTCCTGAGACAAGAATATCTTTCTACCATTTTCCTACGGGCATCTATAGAACTAGACTCGTACACCAGATTATGCGCGTTAAAATCCCCCAAGATCATTGTAGGGGGGAGGGAACTTGTAAAAAGAGATCCTTTATGCTCCCCCTCTTTGAAATAGGTTTCCCTTTGGTAGGATGTAGATGCAGCTTTACTGTTAATCCATTGGAAGGGAGACTCTGACAGCAATCACTTGGAGATCCGATCCTATATTTATAGACTTATGATATATATTGCTACATGCAAGTATAGGCACACCTTCGCTAGCCCAATCAAAGAATGGCTTGTCGGTACAATCTAGATAGTACCCACAAAGCAGAAGAGGGTCTCCTGCAAACACAAGATAGGAGGATGCAGGGAAGAAATTAGTAGTTTAATTTCCTCTAAACAAGCATAGAAAACCCTACAATTCCATTGTAGAAGCAAAATTTAATTATATAAAATACGAGGCGTGTTTTTCAAGTAAGTACCGTTTTGAAATTTGGCCGCTGCAGCGCTGCGACTGCCGTTCCGCACATGCGCGTAGAGTACCTCCATCTGTTTGGCTAGCCACAGACGCCATTACTGAAGTATTCGACCGTGTTTACCTCTCTTTGTGAGTATTTAAAATGACTCAGTCAATAGAAAATCCCGCCAAACTGTGAAATAGGCTCTGTTATTCGTTTTTCTACATGCAAAAGATGTGAAAGCGGCTGAAATTCTTTCAACAGATCAGTGAAGTGTATGGAGAAAACATTATGAGCGAAGGAATGGTAAGAAAATGGGTTAGAGCATTTAAAGATGGCCGCACTAATGTTGATGTACCTCACTGTTCAGTCAGCCTTCTTTCCTTCGCACTTGCACCGGCCGCTTCACCCTCCCTCCCTACTGCCGGTCCGGCCCACAGTCCATGTTGTCTGAGCCGTCCGTGACGACTCCACCTCAGCTCACTGCTGCCAGCGCTTCCTATTGGCTCGCGTGATGGACACTGTCTCTAACGGTTTCTCGCGCCAATAGGAAGCCCCCGTTTTTCCCCCATTGGTCAAGGCCGGGCAGTGGTGGAGGGTATATAACACGGTGATCTCTGGAGCTATTTTTTCAGTGGTGACCACCCTGGGAAACCGCAGTTACGCAAGAGCCGTAATAAATCATCACTATTTTTGAAAAAAAGAGCATTTTTTATCGTCGTCACCTATCCTTCCCGACTACCCCTTACCTCCCACCGTGACTTCGTGTTTGCCGGGACTGTTCCTGCACCTCCCACCGCGACTTCGTGTTGCCGGGACGTTCCTTGCCTCCCACCGCGACTCCGTGTTGCCGGGACGTCCTTTTTGCTTCCCACCGCGACTCCGTGTTGCCGGGACTCTGTCCTCCCACCCTCCAACCTGTTCATCCTTTCCGACGGTGACCCCACGGGATGGGATACACCCACCGCGCCGGCAAGGCCCACTGACATAAGACTCTAAAGAAGACAGCAACCATCAAACAGTACTCCACCCATGGACCCATCTACTACTGCAGCCACCAGACCTCCGAACGCCAACACTCTGCTCCAGGATCTCCGAGAGTAGATAATTCCTCCCCTCGACTTTCCCCCCACACCGACCATCCGACCCCCACCTACTCCAATTTCCCCCTTTAGTCCTGAGGGCTACCATTTACACACGCTGACCACCCCAGAACCCGCCTATGTTTTCTCCCCCATCTCCCTTCCTTACCCCCATCCACTGGACCCACTGAGATCGACGCACTGACAACCACCGTCGCCACGGAAACTGGACTTCGACGAGACAAAACCACTCCACGCGAAGCCACAGTAAAAAGGGATAACAATGTGCATGATGAGGAAAGAAGTGGGCGACCTTCTGTCATTACTGAAGACTTGGTGCAGAAAGTTGATGTAAAAGTTCGAGAGAGCAGACGCTTTACGATTTCATCTTTATCTAATGAGTTTCCTCAAGTTTCAAGAAGTGTTCTTTATGGAATTGTGACAGAACACTTAAATTATCGTAAGTTGTGCTCACGCTGGGTACCGAAAATGTTGACTGAGGTGCACAAAAACCAAACGTTTAGCCAGTGCGTTGACTTTCCTTGAGCAATACAGTGATTTGGTGATGATTTTTTTTAAGTCAAATTGTCACAGTGATGAAACATGGGTGGCTCATGTTACGCCGGAATCGAAACAACAATCCATGGAATGGTGGCATTCAACATCACCCAAGAAAGTGAAGTTCAAGCAAAAAATGTCAGCCCGAAAAATCATGTGTACTGCGTTTTGGGATAGGAAGGGGGTGTTGCTCGTGGTGACACAATAAATTCTGAGACTTATTGTGAGACCTTAACTAAACTGCACCGTGCAATCCAAAACAAAAGGCGAGGCATGCTGAGTAAGGGGATTGTTTTGCTTCATGACAATGCCCGTCCACATGTGGCTAATCGTACCCAAGATTTCATCGCATCATTTGGCTGGAAACAACTTGATCACCCTTTGTACAGTCCCAATCTAGCGCCTAGTGACTACCACTTGTTCCTGCATTTAAAAAAGCATCTTGGTGGTCAGCGCCACGACGATGATGATGACCTCAAAACGGCCGTGTTGCTGTGGTTATCAAATCAGGCGGCAGATTTCTATGATGATGGAATTCAAAAGCTGGTTGTACGATACGACAAATGCCTTAATATTGGTGGAAATTATGTTGAAAAGTAGATTAAAGTATAGGCTTTCACGTAAAAATAAAATTGATTAAAAAGTACACTTGGTGTGTTTTTAATTTCAAAACGGTACTTACTTAAAAAACACGCCTCGTATTTTAATTTGCGCAATCCATAACACTATCCCTAAGAAATAAAAATTGATTTAGGACCTTTTTGGGCCTATATGCTTGATAGAGCCTCTCCTGGACTTCTCTCTTTACGAGAGATTTGATTTTGATAGGAGAGACTGGGTGTTATGAGAGGTTTTGATTTTGATAGGAGAGACTGGGTGTTGAGTCCTTCCAGGAAAGCTTAGGCACCGACTTAAAAAGAAAATATTTTTATTTTGGCAGTCATTCACTGGTCTTTTTACAGAGCACCAGTGGAACTCGCCTTTGCAGCCTCACCTGTCTTCCCGCCCCCCTAACTTTGCCTTTGGTGTCACAGAGGAAAGAATGGGCGGTTCAACAACGGCTGCAGGTTGTTTTTTCCCTGAGGTAGACTCTGATGGGGAGTTCCCCGAGATTGGCCCAATGGGTTTCATCGATGTCTCATTGGTGGTACAGATGGTGGAGACGACCTTGTTGGCAGTTTTGCCTGCTGTAAGAATTTCAATGCACTTTAGTTGGCACAGTATCACTATGAATGTCTCGAGTAGAGACCAATGGCACAAGTTGCATTAGACGTCTTGGTGAGTTTAACTGCACAATGGCAGTTTGGACATTGATGTTCTGACTGACAATCTGGCTATATGAGGTTTGAAATGCCGGGACTATTTTCTCTACCTTCCATTTTGGACAGGCCCAAGACCAGGCAGAATGCGGACCCTCGCAGTTGACGCAAAATTCCGGGAACTCACATAGTGTATCGTGAGCCTACTGTCTGCAATCCACACAGGTTGATTTACCACGGCATCGCAGGTTTGTATGTCCCAATTCCTGGCACTGAAAACAGCGCCGAGGATTAGGGACACACGGCTGGACCCCGAGCGTGTGGAAACAGCCGTGTTAGCTGCCAATGTCGTCAATGGAGAGGCCTAAAAGCTTCCACACAGGACTGAACGGCAGGGGAAGGGAGAGCGAAGGGATAAGGAAAAATAGAGATAAAGGGAAGGGAGAAGGAAAAAAGAGATAAAGGAAGGGAGAAGGAAAAAAGAGATAAAGGGAAGGGAGAAGGAAAAAAGAGAGAAAGGGAAGGCAGAAGAAAAGGAGGTGAAAGGGAAGATATAGTATAGGTTTGTCCTGCACAATAGCCTCCCCTTTGAGTCGCCTCTTACGACAAGCAGGGGTTACTGCGGGACTATTCTAAACCCCGTCCCGCAGGGGGGAAATGAAAAAAAAATTCTTATGTTGTTGTCAGCAATGACGTGTCACATAGTAAGTATTGTGTGTGACATTTTTTAGTAGAATAGTGAAAGATGTGAAGAGCAACTTCCTTTATGTTGATTGTTTATTAGTTTTCAGTGACAATTGTGCTGAACAGTTTTAAAAATAGGTATACAATTTCCAACCTTTGCAAAATGAAAGACGAATTTGGACTGGAAGTTGAGTGGAACTTCTTCACAAGTAACCATGGAAAGGGTGTAGTTGATGGTATTGGCGCGGTTGTAAAACATCACATCTGGATGGCAGTAAAAATGCAACAGGAATTACAAGTTTCTATGTTGACAAGGCTACGGTTGCAGAAAGTGAGGTTTCGTGTAACGACTATTGGGAGAATGTTCTAACAATCACCAAAATACAAAGATTTCATCATTTTAGTATGTATGACTGCCCACATACTGAAAGCAAAGACTTCTGAATCATTGATGGAGAATGTACCAGTGGGGAAAACCAGTGAAAACATCCAGGAATTGGGGATGAAGTACAAGCCTCTTTGGTACAAGGATGTTGAGAGACAGAAAGCGAAGCTGAGGAGGAACCTTAGAATCTACTTATCATAGATCCTATTAATACTGATATTCTGGAATGTATGTCTTAGTACAAGTTCCTAGCAAGGAATAAAAATGACAGAAGACATCATAAGAAGGGAGAATATATCGCTATGCTGGTATTGATCAATAAGATTTTGTCTCTCTGATGTTTCTAAAATCCTAAGGACTAAAGAAAACTACATTTATTGCGGATAGTGATATTACAGATGTAAAATTTTGATGAAGTATTGGTAAATTGCCAAATCAATCTGTGAAAACTAAGGGTCTCTTTACAATTTTATATAAATTTAGTTCAAAGGTTGATTTACATGAAAAGTAGAAGCAATGAGGTGTAAGTTGATCTTTGCTCTTTATTGACTCTAAAAGGACCTTTAAGGAAGCCTATATAAAATAAGCCACATATCTCTAGCTTTTTTATGAATACTTTAGTACTCAGCAAACTTGCATATGTTTAATGTGTTTTTAGTTCAATATACTATTAACATATTGTATTATTTTATATTTTGTTATTAATATACCCTTTAAAAGTTAATAAATGCTCTTATTACATGATAAAACACCTTGATACTGTTTTAGTTGTAGTGAATATCATACATGATTTCAACTCCGTAACACCCATTACATTTAATGTAATGCCCGTTAGAAATTATTTTTTTTAGAATTTAAATTACTAAGTTTGCACCATTTTTATAAAGGGACTACATTGTAATAATCTTAGCGATAAATTTATTTTTATCAAATGTTTTGACAATCACAACTCGCAGACTTTCAAGATTATTCATATGAACCTCAGCTTCCATGTCCAAATCCAGTAACACCCATTACACAGACTTTTTTTTAATATCACTTGGAAAAGTATTAAAAAAACAGGTATTTTTTAGTGATTCATGGCAGGAAATATAGGTGAATTTTTTGCAATGATACTAATATTATTTCAGTTTATTTTTCAACTAGCTATACAAATTTTATTTTGATTGCCTCCCAGTGTAACACCCATTACCATGGAATTCCTGATTTACGCCTTCAATATTTATAACTAAGCATCAAATAATATTCCAGATTTACTACAGCTGTATATACATAATTGTGACCTGTCTAGAGCTGAGTCCAGATTGACATTCTGTTCAGACCTGATCGTATCCAGTGTGCAAAGAGATAACTATTTTCTTTCTTATCTCATCCTGTGTGCGATCTGCTTTATACAGTGACCAATTGTTGATTATGAATCTCAGAGTAAAGAAGGAAAAGAGAAGGGTTGTGAACCAGGACAGAAGGATTAGGGTATGGAAATGGAAATAGGAAGACTATATAGAAAGGAGTTCCGGAAACAAGTAGAGGGTAATGCAGGGGTGCAGATAATGTCCAAACGAGGTTCAGGGGAAATTAAGGCAGTCCTGGGGAAATTTGGGGCATTGTCATCCACTAAATCTCCTAGGAGTCCCCGCCAAAGGGCTTTATAGCTACACCATCCCCAGGGCCCTTATAATGCAACCACTGATACCCATCAGCAACAGAACCTTTTCGCTGGACATGGACCGAAGCCCATGAGTGCTATTCCGAGTTACTCAGGCACCCGAAAAATCCAGTACCAGCCTTCCCATGCCTTGGATTACTTGAGAAAAAAACCTCACGCCACTGGGACCGGATGGAGCGAGGGGTTGGCTCGTCCTAGTGATCAAGGGAAATTTGGGGCAGAAAAAAGTCCAACAATTTTGTTTATGACGTTTTTAGTACATTCTGGTTCTGATATGGTAGTTCATTTTTATGAAAAACTAAGGCCGATGACACTCAACACCCACACTATCAGTATGTGCCATAGTGAGGCAGTGTAGGTGTGAACACAAAGAGTTGCGGTGTCTAGGGGCTAAGATAATGGGCAAAGGAAAAATCTAATAATTTAAACTGGCTAAAGCCGTGATTGAGTGATGAGTCATCAGTCACCTACCCTACCAGGGTGTTTGGTAGCTTTGGGCGGGCAAAGGTAGGGGAGGGTTAAGGAAGTGTGAGTGATGTTTTGTTTTAGTTTGAATTCAGTCACCCTTATATCACAGCCTAATTACACGGTGATCGTGCGCACAGTTTATTTAAACTCGTGACATGTGTATTTTAATAATTGTGTAACCTTGAAATTGTTGTATTTAGTGGACCTATTATACAATCTATTGTACAATAGATACATGTTTATAAAAAATCACATAGTTTAGTGAAACAAATGTTTATTATGTAAACTGTGCTTATTGTGAATGGCCATGGCAGATGTGATAAAATTGGATATCACGTATCTAATAAACATCCCCAAGAAAAACCTAGAAAGATCAAGGAAGTATTGAAAGTTTTGTAAAACAAAATTATGTGATCATGAAAAACTCAGTCGTAAATAGCGACAGTATTTCCCCTAGTGTGGTTGATAGTGAATGATAAGACCTTGCAGTAGTGGCAAGTCTATGAAAATCAACAATTAAACCAAGGTCTTCCGGAATTACACTACATTGCCTCTTACTATCAAGATGTAAAATTAAATGTTGGTACCGGTAAGCCTACTGTTATCAATGAACAATTAATAACAATATGTAATGTACAAAAAGGTGATGGGAAACAACTGAATTTTTTATAAGGTAGGTACTATAAAAATAACTATGATTAAATATATGTTTGAATTTGAATTTTCCAAACTATGTAGTAGGTAATAATCAAAAAAATTCAATGTTTTATTTTGAGCGCTATGGTTTTTGGAGAGTTAAAAAAAATATATTCTGGGGAAATATTGGATCTCTGAACATATTCTGCACCCCTGGGGCAATGTACCAAGGGATATGCTGGGAACAGGGGAAGAGGAATGGAGAAGATTCAGAAGGTAAATGGTGGAGGCAGCAGAGGAAATCTGCAGGAGGAAAAGAAAGAGAGGAAACCTCTGAGTGGGATGAGGGCGTAAGAGATGCTGTGGTAAGAAGGGCCTTCAGGAGTGGAGGCAAAGTAGGTGTACAAAGCAAGAAAGAGGAAAGCACACAAGATAATGGCGGAGGAAAAGAGAAGCTAGATAGAACCGTGGTCAGAGATTATGAAGAGGATAGTGAAGGGAGTAACAAAGTGCTGTATAAAATGGTAAGGATTAGAAGGAACAGGGCTGATAAGAATGGATGTGAAGAGAATAAAAAAGAAAAACTGAAGGAGATATTGAAGGAGCCTTTAGAGTAGTTGTTGAATGGAAGGGGAACAGTGAGGAGGAGAGGGAGGAAGGTCAAAATGAAACAGGCAGCAGTCAGGAAGGAAGGGAAAGTACCAGGAGTGGATGAGGTCAGTGTGGAGATGCTGAGGACAGAGGGAGTAGTAGGACTTCAGTGACTGTACCAAGTACCTAATAAAGATAGTGTGGGAGGAGGAGAGGATTCTGGAAGATTGCAAGAAGGGGCTGATTGTCCATAAATTTAAAAACGGGGATAGTAAGAAGTGTGGGAATTATAGGGAGGGACACTTATGTGTCGATGTGCAAAGATATATGAGGAAGTACTAGAGAGGACAGTCAGAAGGTAATTGAGTAGCAGCAGTATGGCCTTAGACCAGGTACGTCCACATTAGACATAATATTCACAGTGAGGAAGTTACAGGAACACCATAACGAGATTGGGAAGGATCTGATGATGGTTTTTCTGGATATGGAAAAAACTTATGAGGTGTGTGTTGTGTGTGTGTGTTGTGTGTGTGTGAAAGTGAGAGGGAAGCAGACAGAATAGTTTGATTGAGGAATGGTTTGAAACAGGGAAGCGTACTTTCACCATTGTTGTTTTGGTTGTAATGGATCTACCTAATGATGAGAGAGGTGGTATGAAGAATAGGGTAAGGATATATAAAGAAATGATGTTTGTGGGCGACCTGATAGTGGGGTAAACGCGGAGCTAGGTGTGCAGGACCAGTTGGATGTGTGTAATGAGGTGGTAGTACAATATGGAATGAAGTTTAAAACAAATAAGAGTAAATTGGTGATTACAACAAGGAAAGAGAGAGAAAGGCAAGCAAAGGCCTTTTACTAAAGCGCCAAAAGTCTGGTCTGGAGTAGAAATGTGCCACAAAGGAGTGGTGTACAGGGCATATCATATTATGTCCTAATATTGCAATATACATCAGAAACCTGGGTGATGAAGGAAAGAAATAAGAGCAAAATATTGGGATGTGAGATGAAAATTTCTAAGGAGTAGGTTGGGAGTGACAAGGACAGATAGGATGAGGAATGAAAGGGTGAGAGAGAGAAACGAGGAACCTCTGGGAGGATAGGATATGACATAGAAGGCAAGAGTGAGGGGGTATGGACATGTGAAGAGGATGGAAAAGGTGAGGATTCCAAGGAGGATGCTCGAAATGGTGGCGAGCGGTTGGCCAAGAGGAAGAGACAGGTGGATAAAGGAAGTGTGGAGGAGTGTGAACAGGAGAGGAGTGGGCCAGTGTGAAGGAAGAAAGGTGGTGGGAGTAGGCCTACAGAAGTAAATGGAGAAGCTTTTATTCAAGACAGAACCTGCCAGTGGCAAGAAACTGTGCATGATGATGATGATCAGCAGTTACCAAAAGATAATGCTTTTACACTCGGCTAATTATTTTTCATAATTCTATGTAGGCTAGTGGATTGTTGCAGTGATGGCTGCAGATTATGGCACTAAAACGTGTTCTAAACTTTTTATTAAGGAAAGATTATATAATTAGCCCTTACTCAACTTTCTAGTTTAAAATTTAGTCATCAAAGGTTATAAACTTGAAATTTATTTTTTGCTTTCAGTGTTTAATTTGAATCAAAATGTATATTTTCTTCTCCTTTCATGACATGATGAAAACTTAAAAAAAAAAAAAAAAAACACTTCTCCCAGCTCTCCATCCATTCGTTGCACCAAACCACACAATTAGGGTATAGAACTATTATTATAAAATATAATATTTAACAATATATAACCATACACAAATCATGGTAAACAAATAATGACTGTACAGATGAGGCACTGCCCAGCACACAGAAGGAAAAGATGGAAAATTCACTAAGAAAATTGGGTTTTGGTTTTGGTTTAGTTTTAGGCAGCCATCCTGGACTCCTAACCTTTAAAACGAATGTTTGTTGGTTAAAATATAAGGTTAAACCATTTTCTCGCTATTTCAATTACCGAAAATTAGCTTGTCAAATGATATATAAAATATAAATATATGATAGAGAAGTGTGGTAGAATGTGATAGTGAAAATACATTGTGTGTGGGTGATATGTAAGTGTGAAAATGAGAGTGTGAATGTGAGAAAGTGAGAGTAATAGACTGATAGTGAGCAATTGAGAGTGATCGAGTGATGGTGAGATAATATGTATGTGTTAGAAGGAAAAATACTGGGAGAAGAGATAAGGTGTGTGTTGTGTGTGAGAGAGAGTGTGTGAGAGGAGAGAGTGAGATAGTGTGCATGGAGTAGAGTGAGATAGTGTGCATGGAGTAGAGTGAGATAGTGTGCATGGAGTAGAGGTGAGAGAGTGTGTGTGTGGAGGAGAGAGTTAGAGTGTGTGGAGGAGAAGAGTTAGAGTGTGCATGGAGGAGAGTGAAAGTGTGCGTGGATGAGAGTGAGAGAGTGTGTGTGGAGGAGAGGAGAGAGTGTGTGCGAGAAAGAGTGTAAAATTTTGGGAGAACTATTGTGTGAAAGAGAGAATGTGAGGGTTTAAGAGGGAGAGATTAGTTAAAAAGAAAAACTTAGTGTTAGAAAGAGTTTAAGAGAGCAATTAAGAGAGTGAGTTTGAGTTAAATATAATTTGAGAAGGAAAAGAGTTTAAAAGGTAAAAAGAGTTTGAGAGGGATAGTGAGATAGTGAGAAAAATTTGAGACAGAGGGGTATGGGAGAGCGTTTAAGAGATAGAGAGCATTTGAGATAAAGATTAAGAGAAAGGATAATAATGATAATGTAGAAAAATTGTGTGAAAGAGAGTTTGAGAGAACATTATATGAGAATGTGTGTGTGTGTGTCAGATAGAAAGAGAAAATGTGAAAATATAGCTGTGGTACACAAAAGATTATGGTACTTTGAAATATCCCTCAAAATTAAATAGAACATGGAAACATAACTGAGCTTAACTATATTTATAAGAATGTGAAAAGATAGATGGAATACACAAAACATTACTTTTAAATACCATATCCTCAAAATTAAGTGGTAATATGAAACCATAGCTTAACTTATGTTTTTGTATTGTGTTACTATTTGCTAAACACCAAAACCCATTATTTGAGAAAAAAAAATCTGAATTTATAGCACATACCTACCAAAATATATTTAAACATCATTTTATCATAATGCGAAACAAAGCATATAAAATACTTTCACAAACTCAACTACTTAAGCTTTCCAATTTCAAATTATGCTCAATATTATTGATTTAAATGTGAATTAACAATAGCAATATTCCAATAAAAAATAAATGTTTTCTCAGTTTTAGGAACTCAATTTTAGATATAATATGACCTGCATCCAAAGGAAAAATATTGAATTAAAAAAATTAATACTTTTAGCCAAAGATATATATTTTTTATTTAGGGATTTATAGCCATGTAGCAAACGGTTGCCATGGTGACTAAACAAATAATGATAAACTGAAAATTATCTGTGAAAATCAGCTTTTCGTGGGAAAACTACTTCCTCCCTCCCCCTGCCCCAACATCCTGGACTAGGAGTCCATTAACGATTAAAATGAGTGGTCGTTTGTCAAACCCTGTTCAGTCATTTACTCGTAATTTCTATTGCCGGAAATGGGCTTATCAAATTATATATAAGATAGTTTAAATATTGAATATTTACTAGTCTTATTGTTTTCTAGGTTTTATAATATCAATATTAATTAGTTCCACAATGTTTAGTTCAATGAAGACGTCACACAAATAACACACTATTACTGGTATTTATGAACGTTATATTTTTAGGCCTGTGTCTTACTAGTGCATAATCAAGCCGAGTTTTAAGGATGAGGAAGGTTGGATTTAGAGGAAATGTACTCAAATTTTAATGAAGGCAGAGTATAAAAGCATTTTGGAAAGAAAAAAACCTTCAGTACACCCCATAAGAATCAAATCCGGGTCTCCCTGTTATCAGCTTATTTAAAATTCTTTTAAAAAATGTTTAAAAACATAGAATGCCTTTTATCTATTTATTTTGTCCTAAACAAAATCTTGTAAAAAAAAGTAAATATTGAAATATCGCAAAGTTTTTATAGTTTAGCCTACACTAGAGTAATCTCAGGGTGTCCAAAGCTGGTAACCCGTTACAATCTATTAAATTATTTTTCCAAAGTCAAAATTATGTAATTTATTGAATACCAAACTAAGGATATTTAACAGACAAACACAATCATCATTACCAAGAATAGAAAAACACATTATTTAAATTTAATTTCAAATTTTTAATGTTGAATTGTTGCACGTATTACAATGGAGATCATGTTAATTTTTTGAGCATGAACAAGACAAAAGCTGCCTTTGGCTTTACTTTGTGTAGCAGGGTAATCTAACATTTACAACACACACTGTCTGAACAAGTTTATCCAAAACATTTAAAGGTCTTGGACTCACACGCAAATTATGAAAAATTGTTCAAAATGAAAGTGAAGGACAATTGATATGAAATTTTTACAATCCTTTTGTTACAAGCTACAAGCAAGCACACTTAGTGTCAGGAAAAATGTTTGTTGTGAAAGCTCACAACAAATCAACAAACACTAAAGCTCTACAATTTTATGGCAAATTCTCCACTTATGATTGGCTTAAGGGCTGCATACGGCGGCCTATTTAATACAAGATACTATTTCCCTTGTACTATTTTGATCAAGTTTCTTACTGGTGGTTATAAAAAAATAAAATACATTCACACCTTAAATTAACATTAAAGGCTCAATCTACACCTTATGACTGGCGATACCACTACAATGTTTTGTCAACCCTCCCGGAAAAGTGAATAGAGTTGCAACTGTTGCTGAACCTCGGCAGAAAGTGGAAGATCTTTCAGATATTGTCTGAATGCAATGACTATGCGATAGATACTGCTGTTAACAGCATACTTGAGTGCAGCCCTCATTCTGGCATCCCTCGGCACCTGCTTTGTCCCCTCCTAGCTTTGTGAATTTTTTCTAAAGTTTGCTTTAGATCCAAAAGACACACAATAATTGCTGGCAGGTCCTTGAGAAGCGATGCCAATACTGTCCCTCTTTCAATGATGCAGTCACTAACATGAGAGCCCTTGGACTGACCAAATCACAGGGTGAGCCGATAAGGTGTA
>JBCFYV010005739.1:0-14992 GCA_039000515.1 Timema cristinae | reverse complement strand
TATCTTTACAAAGGGATAAACTTTTTTAAACAGAGACAAATAACACCCAAAACCAAAGAAGAATTCATTCAACGGGCAGCATGGGTTTAATGATGGGGAGTATGGGGTGGGGGAAACGAAATTTTTTCGGTATTGGGGGGTTTAGTAAAGGAACCCCAAAAAGACAGGGCTTTTTTTTTTTTTTTTTTCCGAACGAGTCATTGCTCAGTTGCCTCGGGATTACCCAAAGGGCTGATGAGGTGCTGTAAGCATACATTAAATGGACGTTTTCAATAGATTGCTCAGTTCCCCCTTTACAAATTTTACTCTATATTGTTCTTCATTTTAACTTGCAAGCCTGTTTTCCCAAAATTTTCACTAACAAATTCCAAAAATTCAGCTTTTTTTTGAAATTCCCTGGTTTTCCGGGTTTTTTCCAGACAAAAAAAAATTTCCCCTTTTTTTCCCCTTTTTCCCTTTTTTCCAGGTGAGGGGCAATGCTACTTACACAATATGACCTAAATTTGATTAAGATTTATTTCAACCATGTTTTCAATTTAATCATACCCCAACTCCCCACAAAAATGTTTAAAATCAGCATGATTAACAAGAGACTCATATACGTAAAAATCCAAAATGAATCATAAATTTGAGTGTCTTTTAGTTATTTAGGAAAATGTTTCTGGTAATTGCTGAGTGGGAAACCAAAGGAATTTATTTTTCATGCAATAGCAACCAAAATGAGTTTTAACATATACATAATAGATGAATAAATAGAGGCTCATTCATACAAATGTACTATAATTTAAATAAGTTGCAAGTGAAATGAAATTAAACAATGCTAGCTTTTTTTTATAATCATCATTTTTCAGGTTTCGAGTAGTAAACATAATATACGTCATGGCGGCTGATTTTATTTTGTGTGTAATTGTGGCTGACTTTGTATCATGCATAATGTGTTCTTATTTCTGTTTGAAAAAAAAGCTGTAATTTATTTATTTATTTAGAGTTTATTTGTAATTCTAGTTTTGATTTTCAGTTTGTGAAGAGTTTAATGTGTTTATTAAAATATTTTACAAGATTGTTTGGAGGTGAGAGTTTCAGAAGTGAGCATGGCCGAAACGGTAGAGTCCAAGTTTCCCATACAGGTGGGGGGGTTAGGGTATTAGGCACGAAAGATTTTCCACACCTTACAATTTTTTTTAAGAAGATTTTATTCATGTTATCTCTTTGCCTGACAAAATAAATATTATGGATTAAGTTGTGCTTTTCAAGTAGGGCTAACTAAGTAATTTTTGAATTCAAAATATTATGCTTTGTTTATGGGGTGAAAGATTCGATCATTTCAATGCAGTTAAGCCCCAACCCTAATCTGATTGTTTGTCAGGATTAATAAATTTTAATTATTAAAATAAAGTCATATATTTTTAATGTGTTTCAGATGCATTTTAAGCACACTATTGCTTGGTGGAATATATATATATAATATTTTTATATACATTATATAGTTATATAGCTAGATAAAGTCCTGAAATGAACAAAATTTATTACATATTATCTAAGGGTGTGAATTTTAGATGGGACTACAAAACATAATTTTGACTATAAAATTTAATTTTGTTTTATTTTACATGTCATATTAATAATTTGTGAGTAAAAATTTTTTTTTTGTATATAAATACCTTTATTGTTTTATTTTGTTAACTCAAAAATAAGCAATAAAAATTTCGTTGAACTTGAAACAAGTTTTAGCGCTTTTGATGCGGGAATTTCAAACATTTCGTGAAAACATGCTTTGCGAAAAGTCATGATTTAGCACAATGCTACACACTTGGCTAAGATATAATATTAGAAATAAATAGAAGATGTGTGAGACTTCAAAATAAAGCCACTCAATCTCGTCCTTGAAATTTACGTTTTACATCCATTACTGTTTCCAGCCTGTGGGAGTCTTCATATGCCTTATAATCCAACTCAAGACTAGGACAGGAACAACAACCATTCCCGGAAAATTAATGTACCCAAAAATAGAATAGAATAATTTGAATTATAATTATAAAAAGGAATATTTCCGAAAATTCAAAACTATGTGTAACTGTGAAATTTGGAATGTAAAGTTTAAAAAGAAAAGAAGTGTTTAAATGACGATAGAAGTGTGTTTGTTATATCTAGCCTAATTTAACTACCTTTCAGGTTGGCTTCCTTCACTATCACTTACTGTACAGTAGGGTACAGTGTTTCTACACTGTTTATATATTTCCAAGCCTTGGGGCATTTAATTCATCTTATTGTATACTAATAGAAATTTTTCATGCAGAATTTTACGAAACCATGACTTTTATTTACTTAGTACACCCTTTACCCGATATCAAAGGGCCGACATAAAAAGTTATCAATAATGTCCCCAAATGCCAATATTATATATTTAAAAAGTCTTTTAAATGAGAATATGCCCAAAATTATAACTCACAAATAGAACAAATTAATCCATCCAATGTCATTAAAAAAATTAATATAAAAGTTTAAAAATCTTATTCCTAACACAATTTTTCTCTCATTCTTGTTTCAGATATTTATAAAAGTGTGAAAAAAAAAAACATTTTGGGGATTTTTTTTATATTATATATATATTATATAAATATATAAAATATATATATAAAAACATACAGAAAATTTTTACTTCTTCCATTCATATTCGAAAAACATATCTTTCCGGCTCTGAAATAGGCTAGCTCATTTGCACGCAGACTTTATGACCACGGGACTACTGGGGGGAGGGGGGGATAGTTACAATCTTAACCTTTAAAGGGATATTGGACTTGTACTGCCTTTGCTCCCAATGTGGAAAAGAGACCGTGAAGACTCTTAGGGAAATCATGTTTACGAAACAAAAAAAAATTTTGCTATAATATATTATTTGCATTTTGAAGAGCGTAAGAATATGGCAAGTACCTATTTTTTAAATCTATTTCATTATATGTTTGAAAAGCTCATAAATCCTTAAAGATTCGTTTAAAATAAATCGTGATTCAGAAGAAAAATAATAAAAATCTAAATGCTATATATATACAAAATTATCTAACTAAGACGTTTCCATTAAAATAACCCATAGTCACAAAGAAAAAACGGAATAAATAGATTTTAAAACGATATTTTTTTTAACGGTTGTTCTGATATCTGGAGGAAAGACTCTGAACTACCCAAACGGGGGAGAGGAAATGGTTTTGGGGAGGGGGGCAGGGGAGGTTGGTTAAAGGGAAGTAACACAAAAGGAATGTGGATAGTTTCCGCCTGACCCCGCCTGGTGCTTGGGCTAAAAGGAATAGAGAAGTCAGAAATAACTCATTAGCCATTTATGCTACATTAGTATTGACTTTTGTCTTGAGAAGTCACAAGGGAATACTTCGGGATTTGACAGAAGAAGAGGCAAATATATAAATCACATCTACATTAATGCGCCCACGTAAGAAAAGACGAGGAATAGAATTAAAATAATATTGGAAAAAAAGGGTTTAGTCTACAAATTTATTAATTTAGAACATGTAATTCCAATTTAATTATCTTTTTTTTCAAGTAAAATATGTAAAGCTGAATTTTATATATTAATCTATAAAATGATAATTTACAGCTAGAGAAAATATCAAATACCTTCCTAATAAATTGGGTTTTTTTGAAACGATGCCCGATTGAAATTTTCCCAATAAACTAAATTTAGGATTTGGGATATATTAAAGGTGATATCGAAACAAATATCCCAAACGTTTGCCTTAGTGTGTATGGGACACCTCAGTGAAAACAATAAATGTGTTGAAAAACATTCTAAAGAACCATTCTTTGACAGGTTTTAAAAATATTTTATATCTTGCAACTTTGTTTTTGATAAATCCTATCAATGACAATTTAAAAAAATCTATATAAATAAAGATATAAATACTTTATCTTTTTTATTTGTTCTAAAAACATATTTTTTCTTCCAAGACTCTATAGGCTGTCTGAATCCTAACTGTATATTACAAACTTGTAAAAAAAAACCTAAACTGTAATGACGTACATGCTAAGTTCATTTAAGGTGGTTTCCCGTTGATATAGTCATCGGGGTTCAAATTCGGCCGGGTGTGCTATGGTATTTTTTTTAAATGTTATCTTAATGTTTTCCATACATTTCTTCCTTGAAAATTGGGTACATTTTAACTAAGTTTTACTTTACCTTTTCCAACTCTATTAGCTTTATTAAAATGCATTTTCCCGGATAGGTATTAAACCCCGAAAAAAAATAAGGTAATTTTTATTAATTACAAAATTATTGGACCTTAGGGAATTAATTGTATGCTACAAAAATCACTAAGAGACTTTTTATTTTTAAAACGCCCATTTGGTGGCCGCGTGATCTAAGCTCTACTCTCGCAATAGACTATAGACTGTCGATGAGGGGGAGTTAAGGTTTGAATCTAGGTCGGGTGTACTGAGGGTGGTTTTCCAAAATGGTTTACTACTCTCCCCAACGTAAATGAGGCATTCTTAATATTGATATAACCTTCATCATCCCAAAACCTTAGCTTAATTAGTACATAAGAAATAACACCCAACGGGTAGTAAGACGCGGTTTAAAGAAATATTTTTTACCGTTTTTTTTCAATTTTAATTTTTCATCCATTAAAGAGCATTTTGGAGAAAATTTGCAAACTGATTTTAACTGTAATAGGAAAAAAACAAAAGTTGCTGGAGGCAGATAACGGTGATCTGAGGGGTCCACACATCACATTATTGAGACTGTAGTTGTGAATGATGTTAGGAATGCCGTTCCATCGTACATTACTTTGATATGATAATGAAGCGCTTTTACAGAACCACAAAGGTAAAAGCCGTGATCCCAAAAGACACATTTTAATATAGTTCATTTAGATGGTTTTATGTTTATCAGACTATTAATATTATAGGCCTTATAAACTAACACTGGTAATAAATTAAAATGTTATCAATGTTGACCAACAAAAAATTGGTGTATTTTATATAAAACCCTTCTTACCAGAATCTACCATTGCAAATCATAAACCAAGCTAAGAATGAGCAAGCTTTAAATAAGTCAATGACTTTTTTTTTAAAAACTTTTTGTAATCAGATCAAAATTTTTAAAAAGGGGAAATAAGTTTATTTGTATATTGAATAGATTGCAATAAAACCTTGTAATAAAAAAATAAGTCTTCCTTTGCACAAAATTTATGTACAGTTATAGTCTTTGTTTTAACGACGGGGCTAGTATTATTCCGGGGCAAGGTGGCCCAAATATAATAAATATAAAATACATAATATGTAGTGCTTAAAAATAGCATCATCACATCATCAACATATCTTAAACAGTGGTGGATTCAGGGGGGGGCGTTTTAGGTTGATCCCCCCCCCCTTTCCCCCCCCCGGGAAAAGAAAAAAATCTAAAATATTGAAAATAATATCTTACTTTAATTTAAAAAGAATGAGCTACCATTTCCCTTGCCCAAACTCCTTCAAAACCCTAACATCAAAATAAGATTTTGGGGAAATATCTTGAATAGGAATTTTCACAATTTAAATCACAAATCTTCTCTAAAAGTTTCCTGGATTCGGCTGATGTGCCCAGCATACTTCTATTTGGAATAAATTTCATGTGAGGGAAACATTTTTTTTACAGCGCAGAAATTAGTACATTTTTAACTTCAATTATAATAATCTTAGTTTTCCCTGGAATACTGATATATTGTTTGCTAAATCTGAGATGTAATTATTTTTCTCTTGATTTCCTCTGAAAGTTATCCAAATCTAGCAAACCCTTGCCTCTGCTGCAGTAAACACGGTCCCATATTGGCCTCAGTTTCCATTGAGGAAGCCTTTGAATTGTCGGTGTTTGAGTCCTCTGATTTAATGAAATTCTCTGTTTGCACTAATGCCCTTTTCAGATTTTTTAGCCCAGATCTTTTCAACCAAATTTTACTGGTGTAACCCTTATAATGCAGTGATATGCAATAAGTGTGTTGGCGTGGCAAAGTTATCACATATGCTTTGTGAGGAGAGACACTATTCCATTGTTTGCTCAATCATTGTAGACAAATTTAGAAAATACCTTTTTGATGCTTGCGGGCCTTGATCTGTCCATTCATGGAGTACAGAAAGACAGTTATTAATAAATTTAAAATTTACGTCACACCTGGAGCAAATATGCTCATTTGAACGGTTGATGTTATGTCAGAGAACTCATATATGGCTAGTGAAAAAAAGATGCCAATTTTTTGAAATTTTCAAAAATTCGATGCAATATAGTGCAATATCTGTGACACTGCTTTTACATAGATATTCAATCAAGAATATTCCCTCAAACTTCTTCACGCAATTAAACACAAGGTTTTTAGATACGCTACCAAACATTATTACAAAGCCCCATAAATAAAGGACTCGATGTCATAGCTGCGTTGAAGTATCGTAGATTATAAGATAAACTTTAAATGCTTTCGTCCCTTAATAAAACTTTTAATCATTTTTCGCTGACAACTAGTCTAAGTAATATGAGAATATGCTAGGAATTTATTTTGAAAAATTTCATTTAGTTGGTTGGCCGCAATAAATGGCATGCGGGCCATGGGTTGTGCACCACTGTCTTACCTTATCGGGAGAAAAGGGTTCATTTTGCCTTAAAGTTCCTACTCTTCTAGAAGTCATCTGCTGAAGTTTCTTACAATACTAAAACTCCTCTTATAAAATACACAAAGTAATGTACCAAGCTAGTCCCGGGAAGTTTACTAAGAAGATGGAGATGTGAAGACTTCGTCAAATTTGAAAGAACAAGAATTCTCCCTCAAAAGTGAAAAAAAAGAACCCTTTTAGACCTAGGTTGACTAATAATGAAAAAGGGACTAGGGGCCTTGTGCTCAAAAGCCTGATATGGTTACGGAAAATTTGTTTAGAAAAATTAGATTTATTGTATTTTACCAAGCACATCAGAGCAATGTGAGGAGCTTGAAAGAGGGACACTTCTCTAAAGAATAGTGGTCGATGAAAGAAGTACGGTGAAAGCTGCTCACTGCCTCTAACTTTGGACCCGTTTGTCGAAGACTTCCTCACACATCTTGTGAAAAGGCTGTTCAAGGATGCTCTATGATGATTTGACACAGATGCAATGCTGTACGTAGAGATAATGAGAAGAATTTGGTATATTGCTCTTGAAAATAAAAGGGAATTTATTAAAGTTGACCTTGGGGGCTCTTTGTATCCGGAATTATCTTACTTGGGGGCAACTCCCGTTGGTCTAATATAATAGGATCTGACACCATTATTGAAGTGAAGTTCCACCTCATCAAGGAACATGACACCAGAAGAAGCTGTTTTAAAAAGAAAGTTTACTTTTTGAACATAAGCAAGGACAAAAAAGAAATTAAGGCTTTAAACAAAAACACACTACTATCAAGTGAAAGGCCAACTTCACGTGACGGGAAAGAAGTTACTGCCTCTTTTTTTTATGGAAAAATTTGGGGGGTTATAAAGGTCGAGAAGATTTCAGAGACGATGCATTTTGGGGCAAAGCCACATGGAGAAAAAACTGACCAGTTCTATCTAGATTGTCTCCTGCCAGAGCTTGAGATCCAAGACGCAGACAATCCATGCCGATTAGAAATCCACCTTACATAACAAAGGGCTATTGAAGACAAACAAAAGGCTGACAAATGAAAGGGCAATGGCCCTTGAGAATTCCAATTCAAAACCTAAAGTGAGCGAAAGCTTTAGTTATTAGGCTTCCAAACGCAAATATAGAGCTAAACTCCCCTTACCTTTAATTTTGACTTGTTTTTTAATCGTTTCGTGATTATGTGCTAAAAACAAATATATAATCTCAAAATTATGAATAGTTATAAAATATAATTTCGATTGTGTTTGTTGAAAAGTACCTAAACTCAAATGTCTTGTATTTATTGTTTATTTTGTTTAAAAGTTCTATATAAGGGTGGCAAAAAAAAGTGCTATTTGCTTCCCATAAAATTATATAAAACAATTTTTTTAACTAATTAATAAAATAATCACAACATTTCTAAGTGGTCAAATGCGAGGGAAATGATTGTTTTGGGGGTATAATTTACATTTCGAAAAAAAATTTTATCCGACTATTTTTTTAAAATTTCATATAATAACTATAGTATGAAGAGAAATTTTGTTGAATATATTAATGCGAATGTGTTCAATTTATTATTTTATAAAATACTGGGGAATGTATAGAATCACCAAAAGTAAAAGTAATTTACCAGTAATTTTTTTTTAATATACTAATTGGTGACCTGGTGGTCTAGGGTAAGGTGTCAGACTTCTAGCTGGCGGCCGGGTTCAATCCTCGGTCCCGGCAAGATTTATCTATTACCAAACCCTTCCTTCACCTCTGACAAGATGTGTATTAATCACAACTTGTGAATGTGAGGAATGCCAGGCCCCCACCTGGTTCGATTCCACGTTAAACTGTACCCCCTACATTTCATCTCAAAAATCACCCTACCATTACACATTAGCGTAAGTGCGTATAACCCGAACGGGTTGTAAGGGACGCTGTTTTTTTTTTTTTTTTTAATAATAATAATAATAATAATTAAAAAACCTATTTACTTTGGTGAAAGTATGAAAAATCACGGTATTTTTTAAAATCTACCCCTTGTTTTATAAAATATATAAGTTATGCTGAATATATTATAAAAAAATAACTCAAAACTAATCCAACCTTTACTTAGCTTATTAACATTCACCAGTGACTGATGGTAATTTTATAAAATCCCCCGGTGACTTTTATAAAATTTCCCGCGATTGAAATAGTGTTTTTGTAGATTCACCCAATGTAAAAAAAACGAAAAGTAGCAACGATGAATAAAGGCATCTGATTGGCTGGAGCGTTTGAGTCACTCAGTACCAAGCCAGCTCGTTAATTATATTCTCAAAGATAATGGAAGATAATCTTAGTTTTTTAAAAATTAGGTAATATGTTGGAATTTGGAAGAATAAATAAACCTTAAAAATACACACCAAAACAATCAACATTGTTACTCTACTTATTAAAAATAAACGGTACGGAAAGACGGTGCACCGCACAGTCTTTCTCCATCTCTCATATTAAAATGAATGATTTACTAAAAAATTTAATAGTTGTGAAACGAAATAATAGATTTCCCCCTATTTTACAGAAACCCCTCCACCAAAGGTCATAAGGAAAAATATACACTGCTAGTATTTAATTCCTTACTCCATGGCAATAGATTATTCAGAACACTTGCAGAAATGTTTAAAAAAAGGGAACATCTTTGTCCACCAAAGAGCAAACAATAAATTTCATATTTAAAAGATCTCCAAATTTATGTTTTTATATTTGCTTATATTCAGAAACTATTGGTTTTTTTTAAATATGTTTCGAAAAAATATTTGTTATTTTTAAAACAGTACAAAAAAAAATACAGTTATAAGTATTTTCGTATCTCAAATAGTAGCGGAGAAATGATCAAAATTGGAAATTAACGCTTATGTAAAGTAACCTTAAAGTCACTTTCATAGGAAAATGGAAAATTCCATTTTTTTTGTAATTAAACAATACGTAAATCAAAAACATTAAACAAAACATTTGGCTCTTTACTAAATATTAAAATAAAATAAACTATGTTTGTAATAATTTTCAAAACAATTAGGATTTTAACTTTTATTTTTATATTTTATCTCTAGAAAAAAATTATTTCAATAAATTATTTTGTTAAGTGAACTTATCTAAAACTATGCAAACTAAATAAAATCCTAGGCCAAACTTAAATACACTTTAAATTGACTTCAACCAATTAGAATAAAACTCTGGTAGTCCGAGGGTTCGGATAATTTGATCAGGTGGCCATTTATTTGCATTCCTTTACCCCTTTCTTGGTTAGCCACAAAAAAAGTGCCCCATTAAACTTGGCAAACAATTACTTTTTTCAATGTTCGACGACTATTCAGAGATTTAAAATTTAAAGTTGAGGAACCCAAAAAAATTACATTTTAGAATTAATTTCATTTCTTCAATGATGGCTTTTCCCAACTACAAACTTTTTAGCTAGTTTAGTCGCAATTTTACAATTACCGAGACATTTTAAAACTTCCAGTTTTTTTCCCCCTAGACGTGTCCACGAAGGGGACAGGTAGGGCCCCCCCTTTGTTACTTCAAATATTGTGTTCAATGAGGCAGGCACGCAAAACACACACAACTGTAAGAAATCATTGCTTCGTGTGAGAAGGATGCATATAATTCTTATTATAATTTAAAAATAGCTCTAAATAACTTCCAGAGTTTATGATTTTGATCATCTTAATAAAATTTTAAAGATATGGAATAAAAAAAATCCAGGAATGGACTACTCTGAATAGCTTCCATACAGAAAAGCTATATTTAAATATATTATTATAAAAAACTTTGGGTCATGGCGGTGGAACTGACGGTTAAGGGGGGGCACTGCCCATGGGACGAATTAGCCCCCCATGGAAAGAAGTTTCTCTCTCCTAGATACATTTCAAACACTTTGACAGTATTGAATATTAAACTAAAAGATGCCTTAAATAGAACACCAAATGATTTCTATGTGCATTAAATTTTTTAAAAATTAACTGGAGGAGAACCACACCCTATACTTCTAGAATAATGTAACTGTAAGAAAAAAAACAGTTTAGAAAACGCTCTAAATAGCTTCTAGGGTCATCTAAATAAATAAAAAAAATAAATTAGGCAAGGGCCATCAAGATAAGTATAAAAAGGTTGTTTAAATTTTGAAGAATTTTCTTGCTATAAAACTACAATGGATTTTGAAAGCCTTAAAATTTTTTAAATTGGCCAGTGGAAGATTACTTCAAACATCTGCTAGAGGCATCTACTTAATTTTCGGTAATTAATATATAAAATATTGTTTAGATATAGGACTCTTGAAAAAGCTACATATAGTTGTCCATGAGTAAATACAGCATTTGACAAGTTTCAATCCAGCTCTTGAAAACGTCTATCCCTTAGACTATTGGTAGTCATTGCAAAAGCAACTTTATTTTAACTCACATTAAAAAAACCTGTGTTTTAACGTAACTGAGTATGCTATGACAGAAAAGGGAAAAAAAAAAAAATCCTATCCACTGAGTTATTCACACTGTAGGCTGTGTGTAAGTTGAGAAAAAGGAATGTTGACAACAGAAATAATATATACGATAACATTAAATATTATCAAATAAATAATATTTATTGAGTATAGAAAAACATGAATATGATTACGATCAAACATTCTATACAATCTTGCCAAAAAACCCAACAAAAAACCTGCTTTGGGATCCGCATGGTCTAAACTTTAAGGCATCGCTCTTGAAATAAACTGGACTGCCGCAGACGCAGAAATTGGGTTCGTATTTTGGTTGGTTGTACTGAGGTGGGATTTCATAAACACTTTTTCACTCTCCCTTCACCAAATGTGAGTCCACTTCCTCTAAATTGAACCATTCCTATCCCTAAATAGTTAGCACATTTAATAACATGCATGTACCCCTAAAGGGTATAAGGTGTGATTTATAAACAAATAAAATAAAAAAAACCCAAACAGATTTTATGATTACACCCAAAATAAAGAACACAAAACAACACTAATAGCTAAAAGAGATCACCTTTGCTTTTTCAAGAAAAGCCTACATCATTTACATTCTGACTGTATCATAGTGTAATTCAATGGTGCTCAGCAAAGCTGGGCTATCATAATTTTTTTTTGCGATTTTCAGATCTTTCACTAATTTAAATCATTTTCTATAAAGGAGTAAGGTGAGAAGGGTTTAAAGTGAAGGTTTCACTAGCAATTGAATGAAAATATGGAAAAAATTTATTTTATAAATTACGACCACATATTTTTTTTTGAAGATTTTTTATCGTACATTTTATGAACACACTGATTTTTCTACAAACTAAGCTAAGTCTAGAGCAAAAACATCACCCAGTTCTCCAGCCAAAAATAACTAACCAATGATATACTTTCAATCATGCCTGGATTAGAACCGTGATCCCTAGATCAGTAGGCACCCGTTAACCCACCAGCTGTTCTAAAGGTACAACTTTCCTAAAAAAAAATTTGACTGAAATTCAAATCTTAACTTGATTACCAATGAATACAAGATGTAATGAAGACTTGAAGACTGTTCCAGATTTAAAAAAAAAGTTATCCTTATTTAAAAAATTACTATGTCTTGGGAAAATATGTTTTGTGGCTTGTGTCACAAAATAAAATATATTTCAAAATATTTAACATTGTCTAGCCCTTTTTACCCAAGAAACTAAATTTTTTTTTATTTAATGAATGTAAAATGAATACACTTTGTACATGTTTCTATAAATTAGTGTTTGGACGAATGTGGTGGCATTGCCTAGTCTAGAGTACAGTTTTTAACGTTACCTTCCAATTCAACTGTCTAAAAAACACTCGAGATCATGCGGATCTGGAAATCGTGACATATGCTCTACCACTTCAAAATGCCACAACGGTCAAGGGAAGGGCCTTCTAACCAATATATATATTTATTTATAGAAATAAATTTGAACGAATTTTCTTAATTAAATAATTTTAACCCCTTGTTTAAACTTCCAAAATTATATTTAATAAAAAATCATTTAAGAAACCCCCAAAATTATTCATGTTTTTGCCTTTTTAAAAGTGTTTTTTTAAGTGTTTTACAAAAATTTTAAATTTTTTTTTTTTTTTACTTCGTGTAAAAATTGCAATTTCAATTTTAAAGCGTTTTTACTATTACCCACAACGCCATAGAATTATTGGGTTTTCCCGCACGATTGAAACAAGACTTGTGCGTTAAATAGATGGTGCATCGTTAAAAACGGGGGCATAGGGGCCTAAGTAGATTCTAACACTTTCATCAAAATAAAGTCTCAATCATTTTTTTTCTCTAGGTTATATTACTTTACTAATGGGTTAGTGAATGGTATAAAAATAGTATTTTATTTTCTGAAAATAGATTTTTGTTCGTTTATGAGCTACAAAATGGCAACTTTACTTAGGTGTAGAAAAAGGACCACGCTTGGGCCGAGACCTTTGGGTAACAAAGACGACCAGTCCAGCGCCTGTAAAAACCGAAAAAGCAAACGAAGAGTACAATGCCGTTTTACTATTCTTTTCTTTCTTTACACTGCTGTCCTCCCCAAGATAATTACACATCCCTTCTTTGTGCTCGTGAGTGTTGTCTCTTAAAAAAAGAATGACAGAGTAAAAGAGGACTAGGCGATTGTCAGTTCACCGAGTATTTCTCTCTATACTGGATGACTTGTCCTGACGTATTCGTCTAAGCTCCACCTCCCTCGCACGCGCACGGGCTGGCAACTTCGAACTAGCATTGAGCTTTCGGATAATATCCTCTTAACATACCTGGCCACTTTTACCATCAGGCCAACAATCACAATGCTCCACACCTAGTTATGGATCTCAACAATAAAAATACAGACAAAAAAACATACAAACAAAATATCTTTAACAATGCAAATAAATATGTTACCTTGATATGTACAATATACGAGGGTAAACATTTAATAAAGCAATTTTAAAAACAATTTCACTTGCTTGTTTTATATTTTCAGTAAAATTCATACTACCCCTCCTGTGAAGCTCCACTACACTTGGGATAAAGCAATCATACAAGTTTACAGGAAACAAAATAGATGAAATCTATGGTAATATTTTACTTGACCAGAAGCAAATTACTTTTAATAAAAATAAGTAAATTTATATTGTTGAAACTGGATTTAAAAATCTGACCATTCTTTAACATGATAAAATAAATAACTAATTATTTTAAGCTTAATTTCCTTAAATGTCGAGTGACTGAGTTAAATCTGTTCCTGTGGCTTGCATTTAATGCATGTTGGCTCACTGATGGTTGTTGATTCCTCTAGATTTACTTTAGATAAATTTGATGTTAGAAAATGAAAAAAGAAAATGGCTTTTGAAAAATACCTGGAACAATTCTCGTGAGATTTTGCTTGGAGTAATTTATATTAAATTAGGAATGGCCAACCCCCACTTCATTTCTGCAGAGAGAATTACATAAGTATAACTAAAGTGATAGATTCAAAAACCTTTTTCCCGTTTAAATTCCCCGGGGGTCACTTGTCTTCGTATTAAAACGTTCAAATTTCCAAGAAAAAAATTTCCAAACCAAAAGAAACATTTAAAAAGAAATTTTTGTAAAAAAAAAAATATTAAAAATCTTAAATTAAAATGAATGACCCCCGGAAACAAATAGTAAAATATTTAATTTTAAAAAAAAAAACAAATCGCTTTTTTTTTAAAATTTTAAAAAAAAATGTTAAATTTTTGCGCTTGGGGGAAAAAGAAAAAAAAAAAAATTAAAACATGTGCTAGAGGGTCATTCTGGTAGCGAACTTTTGAACTTCTGACAATTTGTTTTAACTGTAACCATGAAGACTAGACACAAAGGTAGTTTTTTTTGTTCAATCTAAAAATAAAAAATTTGCATTTTGATATTTGGGAAAAAGAATATTTTGTTTTACACACAGGGAAGCAAAAAATTTTTTTTTTTTAATTTATTTTTAATTAAATTTTTTGGGGGGGGGGGGGGTGACTTTTTCTTTGTCAAATAGGGGAAGCGGGAATTTTATTTGGAGTCAATTTAAAATTAAAACATGAGTTTTTTCGAGTTAAAGTAAAAGAGAGTAAAATTGTAAAACAAATACTTTGTGTTGAATTTTTGTAAAAGGGTCCACGAGATATAGACCAACATACATTTTTAAGAATCATACCTTTTGTGAAAAAACAAAAAATATAAATAATATATTAATATTTTTAAAATTTTAAATAGTTGTATTGTTTATTTTTTAATAAGAAACGATTTTATTTGCTAAAAAATAAATTTTTTAAAAGGGAAAAAAAAATTTAAGTCAAAATTGGTCTCATTCGTTTGAAAAAAAAAAAAAAGAGAGAGAAATTTAGTATAACAACTATGCATGATGAAT
>JBCFYV010005738.1:0-7500 GCA_039000515.1 Timema cristinae | reverse complement strand
ATATTGATCAGGTTTTAGACATATAATTTAATTTTATTCACATGGTGACCTCACAATTTCTTGAATATCTGTCACAGGTATTCTGGAATGTAATGACAACTTTTCCCCTTCATTTAATAAGTTTGTTAGATAATGCCCCCGTACTAATGACAGATATTCAACAACTGTTGATATCACCGCGTAAAGAAAATTAAACTTTGTGTTTCTACTGGAGCAATATTTTATTTATTTTGTAAAAAAAAAGGTTTTACCATAAAAAATGAAAAAAAAAACATAGTCTTTTCTAGCGTCCCCTTACATCCCACTTAAGGGATGTCTTCAGAACCCAAGACGTTGACGTACCACTGTGTGTCTTTGCCGTCAAGGTGTAGGCGTCGGACTCGCTGTGGTCTCCCAAGACGGCCTTGATCTGGAAGGTATACAGAGTGTCCCCGGTTAGACCGCGGATATAGCAGGGGGTGTCCGTGTGGTTCATGTCCCTGCAGTTACTAGCGCTAGTTATGTTCGTGCCCCAGCACACCCCGTAGACGCTGGCGCAGGGGGGAGTTGTTGTAGCGGGGCTCCAGGTCAAGAGGAACGTCGTGTTACTCACCAGTGAGATCTTGGCCGACGGGATCATCTCTGTGCCTAGGAGGAGGAAAGGGGGGGAAAACCATTTATTATCACCCTGTTCAGGTTGTAGCATAAATTATGATTACTCTAACGGGTTAGTATTAGGAAGGAAGCATTTTAAAGGTGATCTGTCAGATTTCGCGTGGAAGAAGGGTTGGAAACCATTTAGTAAAATCAACCCTAAGTAGTTCCAACCGAGATTAAAACCATGATCTCCCCATATTCAGCAGACCAGTTTAACATAAGAGTAACGTCTTAGACTATTCTGCTACAGCAGTGTGTTAAATTACTTGTTTAAGGTAGTGATGTGCGTTAACGCCATTTTTATTGAATCCAAATCATGAATCCGTATCTCGAGTCTTAAATTCAAGTTCTATAACTTTAATACACATCTCTAATCTCGAATTCAAACCCCAAAACTATTATAAGAATATCATATCTTTCATCCTAATCTAGAAGATAAATCCCGAATCTTTAATCCGAATCCAGAATCTCGAATCCGAATCCTTAATCCATAAAAGTGACCCAATATATAATATTTTATAGATATTTTATTGAAAACGTAAATCCCGAACATATAACACGATTCGCAAATTTAAACCTGATTCTAGTTCTATAATACAAATTTTAATCTAGAATATATATTTAGCTTCCAAGTGTCATCGAGATTGCCAAAATTTGTCAAAATTAGTTTGTGAAAAACATATTGCTTGGCTTCAAAAGTCACGTTCCCGAGTACCGCCCAATTTTTCAGGTCCTAGTCTGACAGCTAAAAATTCATTATATATACTTTCACGTATTCATACGCCAAGTCGTTTTAATACCAGCTGTTGCTTCTAATTTATTATTATCAATACCATAAATAACACTAATAATATTGACTGTCGTCTGTAAAAAGGTCAATATTTTATCAAAATCTCTTTCTACCAAAATCATATTCTATAAGCCTTTTTAGGTTACTTTTAAAAGGTTCTTAAATATATATTTAGCTTTATTCAATGTTGACTATCATTTACCCTACTTAGTTGGATGATACAGCTCAAACCAATCGTCGAGTCATGTTGAAAAAAACAATTTTACTCTGATTTAAACCCCCTCTCTCTTCTCTCTCTCTCTAATATAAAATTTTATAATATATTATATATATATTATAATACAATATATAATCTTAATTTTTTCCATGGTGATATCAATTTGGAAAAATTTTCTGTCAGGGGTGTTTGGGGAATTTAACGAAAAATTTTTGTCTTGCCGCTTACTTTTTGACAGAATCAAAACTGTTTATATCCCCACATAAAGAAAATTAAACTCTATTTTTTATGGGCAATATTTGATTTTTTTTGGAAAAAAAAAAAATTCCCATAAAAATGAAAAAAAACCCCCGACCTTTTCTGTTTAATTTATTTCACTTTTTTTGAAAGAAAAAACCTTGAAATTCGTTTTATGGTTTTTTTTTGCATATTTGATGTTTAAAAGCCACTAAAACTATCTTTTATAAATCCTTTTAGAATGTACGGCTGTGACCCAAATTTTTATTTTTATTTATTTTGAAAATTTTTAATTATATTGTGAGATTTTTTTTTCATTGTTGAAAATGAACTAATTTCCCCTTAGAATTTTGTTTTAAATATTAAACTTTAAATAAAGGGTTTTTTTTTTAATTTTAGGAAATATGATATTTTTAAATCTAATTTTAGACTATATATTTTTTAAGCATTTAAGTCAAACCGGAAATACTATTTTTGGCGTCGAAACGCTTTTTAGAGCTAAGAAAGCGGTTCCTTTTGGGTGAAATTTTTAGGTCAGATAACGTAGGAAGAATATACAGTGAGGAGGGTATTCATGAGAAATTCTTTGGCTCTCGAGTGGTTTTAAAACCCTCTACTTTTTTTTGGTTTTTCCCTAGTTTTAGTTTCCCGTAACCATTTGATTGCACTTGTAATATATTTCAATTGGTTTTACCCATTAAAATTTGTAATATTTAAAATATTTTTTATATAAAGATGTTTAAAATTTATTGAATTCAAACTAGGTGCAAAAAAATAATTAAATAGTTGTTTGAATCTTCAATGATGGGGGTTAAAGCTTTTTTATTAGCGATAAGGGTTAACCAAATTTTTAAAATCTAATAAAATTATCTGACAAAATCATTTGAAAGACAAATTGAAAGAAACAAATGGCGCGACTGTCTCAAGAGTCTAACTATCTTTTTGTTATTGCGCAAAGTACTTGGTTATAATCGACCAAGAAGTTCCCAATTAGCAAGTTAAAAGGGTTACTATAGGGCCCATCACTCTCCTTTTCTCTCTTCCCCTATTATATATTTATATATAAAATTATATATAGTTTATTTTATATTTATATATATATAAAATAATATAAAAAATTTTATATAAAATTTTAATTTCTTTGGAAATGTCTTTGATGATGTAAATAAAAGTTTTCCCATAATTGGGGTTTTGCCTTTTTTTTCTATTTATTGGGTATTTAATATACACTTTCCCAATGATGATTTATAGCACATGAATTATTTAAATTTAAATTAAATATAAACAGACATAGACCCCCCCCCCCCTTTACCCTCCCCCCTCCAGCTGTTAATTTTATCACGTGAAAGGGCAAATCCACTTTTAACCAATTCGCGATCCGGAAGCGAACCCCGGGCTCTTAATCGTAGAACACATGTGCTGTTATTGTTCGTATGTGATTTATTTCAGGCCAAAAAAAAATTTAAAACATACATTTGGTATTAATGTAAATATGGGGTTTTCAAAAGAAATCCCGTGATATAGTGGTAAAAAGACTTGGCCCCTGATTAAAGTCCCCAAGTTGATTTCAGCTTTTTCAGATTTTTTTTCCCTATTAAAGGGGGAAAAATTCCCCGGAATCGTGTTTGGGGTTAATTTTATTAATTTAGGTTAAATTTTTATTGGTTTTACCCCCTTTATTTCCTACCATCCCCTAAACTCATGAGACATGCAAAAGAGCCTTCACGGGAAAATAAATACGATTTGTAAATTCGACGTCCCCCGGGGAAAGGTACTTAATCTGGTAAAATTTCCAAAAACAAAAAAAAAAAATAATATAATTAAGATTTTCTAATTGTAAGAAATAGTTGATGATTAGGTTCCTCCCAACCTAATTTTATTTCTGTGTCAACTCCCTTTTTTTTCAAATTGGTTTGGGTTTGTTACCGATTTTGACATAGCTATTTAGTTTGTTAAAAACATTGCTTGTTTAAAAAAAAAAGTTAAAAAAAAATTAAAAATATTTTTGTATCATTTCCGAAAGTAAATTCCTTGCCATTTTTTGGGATACATTCTCTGAGTTTTTTTTCAACAAACCCCAAAAAAAGACTAAATTTTGGTGTGGAGGGGGAAAGGGGAGGTTGAATTGCAAAAATTTCGCAAAAACTTACTGGTAATGAAAATTAGAATTAGCGATGCCTTTACTATAATGAATAAAAATTATTCTTAAAAACAAAAAATAAATAATTAAAACCCAAACTAAAAAAAAAAAAAACCAAAAGGAATTTACTGATTAAACTAATAAAATAAAAATAGTTTTAAAAAAGGGACTTGTAATATAATATATTTGGGTGTGTGTGTGGGACCCAGGCCCCCATTTTATTAATTAAAAGATAAAATAGTCCAAGCAGATGTTTTGATTTGTGTTGAACGAATCACGGGGGAAATTATGATTTCGCGTGAATTTCTGAGCCACTAAAACATACTCGTCTAAATTTTCGGTGAAATTGTGAATCAAGTTTTTCCGTTTTTTTTGTGGATTGTTCCCCTCTATAGTCTGCAAAAATTAAACCCATTTAAAACGATTTTAAACGACTTTTTGTGTAAGAGGAGCACTCTGTTACCCCTTTTGGCTAAATTTCAGGGGGCGTCCCGACGTCTTTTTTACGAGACACTTGTCAACAAACTTTTCCCTTCGGGCTCCTTTTTGACGCAGAGTCTTCCCCAGCTTTTTAACATTTTTTTTTGGGCCCGTGCCCCCCAGTGTATGGTGAACCCATTTCGCGTCGGTTTTGGTAGCAGTATTCATTTTAGTTTAAAAAGGGAACAGGACCATAACTTCCATTTTTAGCCCCCCATTTTTTAAAACCCAAAATTGTAAAAAATTCTTGGGGTATTTATCACCGTCTGGGCTACTTCAATCGTACCCCAGAGGGGAAAAGATTAGCCAGACTAATTACCGATGTACGGGGGCACTTGAATTTTCTAATCGTACATCCTTTCTGTGGGGGCTCTTTCCATGTCCCGATGAAAAGAGGGAGGGAAAAATTGTGAGAAATGGGGTTGGAATTGGGGAAAACCAACCAAAATTAAGACTAACTAAAAAAACCCTTTTTTACCTTTGGGGGGGGTCCCCCCCCCCCCTTTGGGGGGGTTTTTCCCCTAGGTACCCCCCGGGGTTTGAGGGGGCCCCGGGGTTTTGTACCCAGGTACATGCCCCAATATGCCAGGGGGTTGGTTGGGACTCTTGAGGGGGTTATGGAAGGATGTATTTAAAAAAAGGTGCCACTTTTTGGAGCTGTCCCCGGGTGGCGAAACCAACTACGGGCAGTGGCGGCTCATTATGGGTTTTCTGGGGAAACTGCAGCATCCCCTATTTTCACTTGATATTATCGATGACATTTAATATAAGAGTTCTTTTTTCTTTAAATTTCTTTCTTTTTTTTTGGTTGTACAATTTATTTTCCCTTAAGTTTAATTTTCAGTACTTCAGTGCCACCCCCCAGTTTATGAAAAAGTTTACAAACATTTTTGTTTTGGAACTGTGCGTTCACAGGCCAGCAAACTTTGGTGTTTGACTTTTTGGGAAAAACCACATAGGAGGGGGTGGGGGAGGAAGGCGGGACGCCAGGTAGGAAGAATTTTTTTTTTCACAGTGCCGGTTCTGGTGTATTTTGGAAGGAAGTTTTTTTTTTTTCAGCGTGGTTTTTGTGCTAAAAAACCGTGTACTTTTATTCTTTAATTGGATAAAAATTTTAGAAGAGTGTATAATTAGATTATTTTTCTGCTTTAGTTTTTTAATTTATTAATTTTTTTCGGTTCTTTTTTTAACAAAAAATTTTAAAAACTCCCCTTTCAGAACTTTCAATGGAGAAAAATTTTTCCCCAATTGTTATCCCAGAGGGTCAAAGGGGAAAATTATTTAACTTTTTTCGCAAATTAAAACCAAAAAAGAATGATTTCATTTTTAAAAGAAAAGATCAAATTGAACGGGAACAAAATTTTAAATTAAAAAAAGTTAAAAAAAATTTTGGGGTTTTTTTGTTAAGAATTTTTTCAAGTTCCTAAAAAAATTTTTTTTATAAAGTTTTTTTTTCCCCTTTTTCAAAATTTTTAAAAAAAAGGCCAAAATTTTTATGGGCGCACTCCCATTAACTTTAGCTACGAGCCGCCCTGAAATACTACTTAGTTGGGTACAGCCCCTTTTTCCTGTGGCTTTTTACCTGTGTTTTAACCCCCCCCCCCAATTATCTCCCGTGTTAAAAAACCCGGGAGCGTTTATCAGGAGCGTTGCAAGGGGCCCCTTTTTGAAGGGCCCCCAATGCCCGGGGGGTTTTGGGGAAAAGTTAGAAAAGGTTCTGTTTTTTTAAGGTTTTATAATTTTAAAAAAAGTTTTTGGGCAAAATAAAAATTTAAAAAATTTTCCATACAAATATTTGTTTAATTTTTTTTTCACAAAAAGTTGTTAAAAATTTTCTCAAGGTGTTTTTGGGAAATTTTAAAAGAGAATTTTTTTCTTCATTTAAAAAAATTTTTTCAAAACCCCCTGACAGATATTCGACAAATTTTGAGGTCATCATGTGAAGAAAATTTAAAATATATATTTCTACTGGAGGGAAATTTGATTTGTTTTTATCCAAAAAAAAAATTTTTCTATAAAAATTGCAAAAAAAAATTAAAAAACCTTTTTCCCAAAAAAAAAACCTTTTTTTTTGCCCAAAAATATTAAAGTAAAATATTTTTTTAGTTGATACGTTTTTTTTAAAACTGCTTCTGAAAAAGTTTTTCGAAAATCTTTTATAGAATCGTTGGGGAATTTTTCCCAATTTTAAAAAAAATTAATTTTCAACCCCCAAATTTTGAAATTTTAAAAAAAGTAAAATTTGGGACGTCCCAAGAGAGTTGACACATTTCAATTAATTTATAAATGAGTTTAAAAAAAAAAAAAACGAAAAATTTAACCCAAAAGGGAAATTTTTGGGTTAGCATAAAAATGCTCTACCACTAAGCTATTTATTAATCTTCCCGGGTCAGGGGCATTTTTCCCTCATACTTAAGGGTGAGTCGTGATGGACGTTTTGGGGAAACGTCCTACACATGGACGAAAAACATGGGAAAGCAAGCTATCTTTTAAAACGCCCTCTGTGACTCTGGGGGTTTTTCTGCCAACCAAAACCCCTCCCCCCCCCCATCCTTTCCCCTCTATTAGTTTAAAATTTCCCCGCCTTTTTGGGCCAGGGCAGGGGCCCTTTTTGATAGATGTACAATTTACCAAATAAATAAAAGAAAGGGTTTTTCCCCTAAATTTCCCCTTTACTTATTACAAAAACCCTATACATTACAATGTTTTTTTTTGGGGTTAAATTTGGTTTCTTTTTGATAAATTTAAATTTTTAAAAATTGAATGCTCCCCCTTTTTACTATCAAAATTTGGTGTGCTGTCTTACGACAGGGCCATTTTTTTTAAAATTGAAAATTAAAATTTCCCGGGATGCCCCGTCCCCTGCCAATTCTTTCAGCTTTCCCCAAAAATTTTTTTATCCCGCAATCCCAATATTTGAATCCCTTTTTCCAACTCCTATCCAAGTAAATTTTAAATAATTTCAAAATTTTTCAAAATTTTTCTGTTATTTAAATTTTG
>JBCFYV010005737.1:0-14232 GCA_039000515.1 Timema cristinae | reverse complement strand
AAACCTCGATCAGCTGTTCAAACTTGTTTGACTTCTTTACTGTTGCAAAATTGGAATACACTACACTTAATTTCACTAAATTTGTTAAATTTAAATTTTATGTTAACTATAATAAAATTGCAAGAAGATAACAAGTGGGTCCAAATGCAACTTGTGAAGAATTTTTCTATTCCTTGTGAATAAATTATTTTATAAAAAAAAATACACCCAGTCATATTTAAAATAAAGAGACCATACCCGCAAGCAATTTTGGTTAAAATTATGTGATAAGATCAATACAGTAGATAATCAATTACCTGCTTATTGAAAGGAGTTCAACAAATATTTAAAAAAAGCCACAACTAATTTTAATTGAAATGTAGATTTAATCTCCCATTACATCACAAACTAACATTTTGTCAACAAACAGTTTATTTAGTAGAATTCAAGGTTAAGAGTTAATCTTAGAGCAATCGCCAATTTGTTCGGGAGATTAGTTCACATCTAATTAATTTAAATTATTCAAAGTATTTCACATGAATAAGGGATTGAAGCTGGGACTCTTAACTTACATGTCAATGCTTGCCACTGAGCTATTCAGGATCTCTTCTGTGAGTAGATCAATTCACGAGCCGACAGTCGTCGATTATGTTTATGAGCTTGAAACCCTAATTTTGTAATCCTTAGTTTATAATTTGTTTATACTAACAATAAAAGTTGTTTGCATATTTACAATAATGAGGTAGAGATGAGAACAGTAAAATTTAAAATGAAATGTACCTGCATTTGCAGGAATGGAGAAAGATAAGATTGTTTTTAAATACCATGCACCCTCTGTACTTATATGTGGCCAGGATTATAGCCCTGGATTCCTAACCTCAGACTTTGCAGATAGCATGGTGTATACAAAGGTTGGTGTGTTTTTCAATGAAGGCTATAGTTTGTATTTAATATAATCACCAATACATTGTTTATTAAAATATGTGTATTATATAAATATTAATCAATCTAAATCCTTGAAAACAATAGAGATAGTTTTAAAATAAAACCATTGTTTACATTAATACAACATTTAAAAGTTTTTCTCACATGCCTCCGTGTGTGGCCAGATTATAAGTATTTACCAGTGGTCACACCGTGGTGAAAGTCAAGTGGGTCTTGTGCATTAGGACAAGGGCAGATACCGTATCAACCTTGATGCTCTCATCCCATTCCCCCTTCACCTCCCTCACTAAATAGCAAGTCATTAGCTTGACAGATGTGGGTTGTGCATTAAAAAACTGGCCAACCTGTCAAGGCTCACTACTCTTTAGTTCAAACTCAGGTGGGACGCACAATACTTATCATTTTAAGAAATATTGTTATTGTAGCACTGTTAAGTGTTTCTAACTGCCTGTTTGGGTTACCTGCAGATTACAATAACAATTAGAGGTATAGAATGAGGTATGATAGTATTAAGGGGGGTGCCTCGATAAATGACAAACTACCATGTGAATGTTCACCTCTAAAGAAATATTGATTTTGCGATGAGTTATTTGAAAAATGGTGCACGCCAAAATAAAGCCAAAAGACTTTGGCAGGGTTATTTATCTGAACAACCCTTATATTTATTTTTGTGTTTTATTAATAGTAAACAAATGTGTAAAAATGTAACATTAGCTTATTTTTAACTATATTTTTTAAGCATAAGTGCATAGCTATTATACTAAGTTTGATGAAATAGTGCTTCAGGGCTAGCCTTTACAAATACAGCAACTTATTTGATAAGCTAGCAAGAGAAAATTTTAAGATATTTGAGAAATAGCGGCAAGTTTTCCTCTTTACCTTGAGAGTTTCATAGTTTTCTTTCCCTCTTTCTTATTGACCAGACAAAGGGTGGTTGTAGGCAAAGGGTGAAAGGGAATATATTGAGAAAACAACACCTACATTATATTTTAAGCCATGTGACCTAACAGCAATTGATACGTTCTCGCTCACCAAGACGGCCTTGAGAAAATCCACAAGCATTCACTTGGGAGAGAGAAAGATACATCTGTCCGGGAATGAACCCCACCCACCAAGGTCATCAGTACAAGCCAATGCATCAACCTTGCTGTTCAAAGTATTACAGGATGGCTACAAAACTTATAATAAAAATTCCTGGACTTTTCCAGGTCTCCCATGTTTTTGCTGCCTGTAGCTACTATGTAATACAGTAGGATATGGCTGATTCAACATCATTTAAATCGAAAACATTGTAATATTTGAACCCACCATGATTCCCCAATAAATTCCTATTTAAATCAATTGTAATTTTAAAAGAAAATATTTGGATAGTTTGAAACATTTTAATTTTTTCGAGTTTGTTCTGATTTCAAACCCAGCTAACAATCTTTATATATCCCAGGAATGTCATATAAAGTTATAGTTATTGAAGCAGAGTGAAGGAGACAGCGTGGAACTCTGCCCTGATGGCACGCGGGTTTTCTAGAATAGGGGATGTGTTTGGTTAGACTTTACATTGTCACACATAAGTGATGTAATCATTTAACACCTTGATGGACTGATTTAAGTCTGACATTTTTGTATATTAATTTTTCCAATTTCTTTATGTTGTGTTCAAATTTTTCTTGTTTTTTGTATATTAATATATTGTGTGTGTTTATATATAGGGTATTATATAAAATGTGTGTGTTTATATGCACCAGAGTTTTAGGTTATTAATATACTGTGTACCAGCTGCCTAAATACTCATAAACATAGTTAATTTGTATTTTGGATATTAAGAATTTTTCTAGATGTCCCTTGGACTTAGAACTAAAAAGGTCATACTGTATTGATTTATTGGTATCCAATAAATGGTTAAATTATATTTTTCAGCGTTATTTTAGGTTTATAGACAGTCAATGGCATTCAAAGATTGTTCAGATAAATAACAGTTTTCATTTGTTGTTTTTTCAAACAATCTGGAAACATCAACCAAACTTACAAAATAATATCTGTCGTTAGTTGTTCGGATTTCCCATACAACAAATAGGCTTGTGAAGTAAAATACCTGGGTATTTACTTTAGCCTGGTATTTACCCAAAATGGGTATTTTAGTGAGTTTTATAGTATTTCTTTAGGTTTAACTGTTTATTTACCCATAAACTGTTTATTCATACCATAATGATGACTAAACTGAATAGTATGAAAGAGAATGAAATGAAAAGGTAAGAATTTAGCTAACAGTCTTAAAAAGTCAGTATTTCAATTAAAGATGGAGTAGAAGTTTCTCAATCTAAACACACTCAATATGATTTTTTTCTAATGTTTGGTACTGTAATAGGCCTACAAGTAAAAAAACACAATAATTACTTTTTATCTAGAAGGGACATCTCTTACCTGTGTACAATTTTCTAATGATGATGGAAACCAATAACAATTACACCTAGATACGAAAAATCACCTTTATCTTAAATAATAATAGTTTTATATAAACCAGGCTGCCCCCTACTGATTTAATAACATTATTACATATAAAAATAAATAGTTTTAAAAAAGATTTAAATTTGATTTTAAGGTTATGTAATATATTAATTGTAAACAAAAAACTAGTGATACAGAGTTATTAAATGATATTTTTTTGAAAATATTCACTTTTTGAGTGGGTATTTAAGAAATGGGTAAATACCCATTAATATGTCTCCTACCCACCACTTATTTACCTTATCCACATCACTGCTTGTGAGGTAATATTCTAAATCTTACAGGAGACCTCGAGCATGCTGGAGTTCATTACAATCAAGGAGCTTGATGAGTGGTATCAAGTGTGTACAAAATAAACAACTGCAAGATAGTTAGTTGTTACTAAACAACTCTATAGCCTCTCATATCCTACTCGCCTTCTTTTAAACAGCAGAAACACAATGCCTCAATGGAAGTATGACCCATGAATTAACTGAACCCTCGACAGCTCATCAATTAACAACTAACTTCAGCCGACAAAGAAGAGGTTGGAAACATTAAATGGTAGAGTCCATGCATCAGGTTTCCTAGAATTATTGGCTCACAGCTCTGTGATGGGAAAATAAATATTTTATATGGCATCATTATTTTCTTGCTACCAAATTCCCTGTTTAATCCGACAAAATTTCCCTTTTGTGAGTCATGTCATTGGTGTTTAAAATAGGATGAATTAAGCTATATGGGGTAATATATGCAGTCAATTTGCAACCCGATATTTTTGGAAGGGGATATCACATGTGTTTGAATATTTTTATTAAATATGTTTTGTAAATTTGACTATCTGTGAAAGGAAATAAAAGGGGTGGAGTAGTGCAGAAAGCCTATAACCTTGCCGATCCATTTTAAATAATGGGGCAGTAGCCAATCACCACTCCCCTTACCCCAACACTTGATTTCTATGCAAATAAAAAAGACAAAACAGAAAAAACCAACCAGCGTTGGTGGCCGAGTACCCTAAGGAGTCACTCTTAAAAGAGACTGGACTGATAATGACAGGGAGATCAGGGTTCGAATCTCGATCTGGTGTAGTGAGGGTGGTTTTTACAAAATTGGTTTTCACTCTTCTTTCCCGCATATGTAAGTATATTTCCTCTAAATTCAACTTTCCTCATCCATAACTCATCATAATTAGTACATATGTGTATAGCCTAAAAAAGATAGTAGGATGCGGTGTTAAACTACATAATTATATAACCCGAAAGTGTACTAAGATGAGGTGAAACTAAGTACTGTAAATGAAGAGTTTAGTCCAGATTAAATCATGCAACCAAACACACACAAACACAAAGTGTGATAACTACTGCAAGCAAACAGAAGTTACCATCAACTCTCGGTATGTGAAACATAATGTTTAACACTCCGCCCTTGTTCAACAGCTCGTGTAGAAACAACAAAAAGGGAGTGCCATTGTGTATGAGAGCACAATCATGGCTATATTTACACACACATTAAATGCATTTGTGGATGTGTGTGGGTTCAAACCTTGACATTCTAACAACTTTACCTGTCAAGACAGTGTTGAATGGCTTCTTACGATAATGAAACACACTACATAAAATATGTATTTAGAAATAACTTTTGAGAAAATATTTAATCCGAATCATATGAATGGATTCAATCAAGGAGTGATTCACCTGAATAAAATCCAGAGTTGATTTTCACTGACTTAAAACATTTTTAACAAAATAAAACAATATTTATAGTGTGATAAGCTATTGGTGGATTGATTGGTGATGTACAGGGGATTCAATCCTTATATTATATTTGTTGCATAAGGAATGATTAGAATAATTAATATTTAATTATTTTTTTAAAATAATTTGATAGTTGAATTATATTCTCTAAGCCCGGGGTCAGCAACATTTTTGAGCTTCGATTGACTTATAAACTTATCAAAGATCCCCGGATCGCTCAGTGTCTCTTTGATCCGCCTTAGCTTTTTCTTTCATCAATACATCCTAAATTCAATCTTTCCTCAAATACTTACTTTTTTTACCGCTCTAGAAAAAAATATTGAGTATATAAAATATACATTTACAAATTAAACTATTTAATGTTACAATGTGATGAATTACATAACTTGTACTCATCACAAGACATTGTTACAATAATAAAGTATCATAGATTATGGTGTGCAGGACATGCAGAGTGAATGGGAGATTCTAGATCGTCTGTGGAAATTTGCAGTTAATTTTATCGTAATTTTATAATCACACTAAAAATTCTTTTTTGAAAAAAATTATGGTCCAAGAAGCAAAAGCTTCAGTAGAAAAAATATTTATAGCTTGTAAATTGCATTAATTAAAGTAGTTTGGGAAAAATCTTCTGGAAAGTATTAATAAAGTAAATAAAGCACCCCAAGAACCTGGAATCAAGTTGTGCGCAATTGCGGGATTATATGATGGGTAGCCTACTGAATTTTGGTCTGAGACAAAGATAAATACTAATATTTTTGAAAACATTTTTAAAAAAGACTTTACCTTAAATTCTTATTACAGACAATAAAA
This sequence comes from Timema cristinae, assembly GCA_039000515.1. NCBI lineage: Eukaryota > Metazoa > Arthropoda > Insecta > Phasmatodea > Timematidae > Timema > Timema cristinae. The sequence goes on along the minus strand of JBCFYV010005737.1, from coordinate 8,260 downwards.
AGGTCTAAAAAACAAAAGGAAGAGACTGTAGGAATTAACACCAGAGTAGATGGTTACAGAATTAAGAGTAAAAGAAGTATTTTGAATTTAAGTTTTCTATCAAAGACTTACACCTACTAGTCACAAAAATAACCAAAAGGCATTCTGCACATTACATGGTACCTTCAGTTTTCTTACAAACAACTCTTTATCAACTACAAAGTTCAATACAAAGCCAGACAATCAACTTCCATTCAACACACTTCAAAGAAGAATTTGTTGACAAATTTGTGATGTTTACTGCATTGTACAAGACATAATATCTGCAGCAGGAGTTATACAATCCCAAATTAAAGCTATACTTGTTACAAGTTTTATAAATGTGCATATTTCTCTTTGGGGATTTATCCCTCCCTAACTGGATAAAATGAAGAAGAAAGTTAACTTTCTAAGCTCGAGCAAATCAAAAACTGTAATGCTCAATCATGAGCTAAGATTGTGTTTCGTCTTTATGTCTGCTTTACAGTGAGAATGATATTACTCGTAATATGAAAGATAAGGATGTTATTAAATACTTTGTTGCAATGAGAAGTCTATTCAAAGAAACATTCTTAAGAAATGTTATAAGTAGCCTAGGCATCGTGGAAATGTTTGTTTGAAGTTTTAGTTGCATTATATTTCTGTCTCACAATTATCTTTTTCATTTATTTTTCAAATATGATTCTCTGATTTAATAAAAATAAAATCCTTTCTCCATAGGCCCTAGGCACTGGAAAACCCAGTCCCAGCTCTTGCCCGTGTGACCTAGCCTCTCTGCTGTGATCAGCTGATGGAGTGGACAGGACTAGATTAGTAACTGGACAGGTAGTTATATTGGTTCAGATTATTAATTATTGTTGAGTTCTTGTCACCTGTGGAGATAATTTGATACTAGGTCTTAAAGAGTTTTGAAATATGATTAAAAAAAACAAAGTAAATTATAAAACACCTTTTTTTTATATTTGACATATTTACTAAAGAAATCCTAACTAAAATAAAGCACAAACTTTTAAAAAAAAAGTAATAAATGAATATACTAAATACACTTCCCAAGCTATATTAAAATATAATAAATATATGAGATGCATGCCTAACACCACATGATTTCTCATTTTTTAATAAAGATATTAATATCAGTGATGGATCCATGGAAGGTGGAAGCTGATGGGGGGAGATTTTTTTATTAAAATTATAATTTTTTTTAAGAAGATAAGGTTTTTTTCCCCTTAAAAGTCATATTTTATTATTATAATTTTTAATTAAAATTATTTTTTATAAACTAGCAATAGGTATATTATTATTAAAAAATTATTATAAATTAAATTATTAAATTTATACTCTAAGGAACCATATAAAAATAATAATTTCCCCCCCTCTCTCCCCCGCCCTGTCGACAAAAGTCTGAGGATCCAACCTATATTAATATGTATACCTTAGATTCTGATATATATTCTTAAAGATAAACAGTTTAATTTGTGAATATATAAAAGTGATTTAAATTAGTTGGAGTTTAAGAAAACAACAGTATAATCATTAACCTGAGAACATTAAAATCCCTAAATACCACAAATAACATCATTTCTATATTTTGACACATTAGTATTTTAGGTTCGCCATGTTCCTTCAGAGTGTAGTAAACTTCCCTTTACGTAATATTACAAACAAAATGCTCCTAAATTGATTGCAAAACATAACGATAATATTGTACAAGATAAGCAAAAAAGCTTGCCTTTATTCCTACTTAACAAACCATCAGAAATAAATTTTAAAATTCACTAAAAGATTAATATTTTTTTATCTTAATCTTGCAAAGGATTACGAATAATATTTACGAGCTACCACTTGAAATGAGCCAAACCCACCCACCACTAGAGAAGGTAGCCAACTAACTTGGTTCCCCACCTCTCTAGACATGTGACAGGTGTGTAGAAATCCCTAGAGGTCCAGAAATACCCCTGAGAAGAGAATAGTAGCCAGGCAGTCTAGTGTGGCCTGTGAGAGTTGATTCACCCAGACACTTTGCACTTCCTTGAGGCTTGTGCTTTGTTCCAACCTTTCCTCTAGCATTCATTAGCACCTTGTTCTGGCAATCAAGGAGAGAAGAAAGGGAACCACAAGAATGGTTCAGTACCAGCGGACTTGAGACATTTTATTGTTTGTAACTAAGCAAGCTTTAGTATCAGGGTGCCATTTGTTACGAGATTAAATCTAACATAATCCAAGCCACTGCAACTTATATCATTAACATATTAATCGACAAAAGAAACACATCCTTATAACAGCGATAAATATCCAACCCGTATCAAGATACACACCTGGGACACTCATATCAGTGGACTAACTGAGCTAAGGTGTTGGAATTTATTAACATTAATCAAGATGACATCTTAGTTCAATCTAGAAATGTACCAATAGGGTTCAGTTTCATATGTCCAGGTTATTCGTATATTTAATCCAATGTGGTAGAGGATTATAAAGGTAGAATTTAGAGTAAATGTAGCTGCATTTGTGTGGAAGGAGATGGGAGGAACCATTTAAGAAAATCACACACAAAGCTTTGTGTTTTATGTGTGTCAAAGCCCCAAAAAAGTGGATTTTACAATTCTGTCTGTTCCTTGCCAACAATCAGAAACAGTTCAATGGATTTTGTTCAAACTTGATATTTAGTAGGGGAATATATTGAGAAGTTTTTTTGGAAAAATGTGTATCAAATTTTCTTAAGGTGGTTCTAACATTTGTTTATAATTGATATCTAAGGAGTGTTTTACCTGACAAAAAACATTATATCCTTGTATTTTGGGTAAAAATTTTGAGAAAGGCTAGTTTACTGATGAGTGATTTTAAAATTTCAAAATATTTCAAAAATTGCTTTAAAGATTTTGTTTAAAATGTATACCTGGGGAATGACAAAAAAAAACTATAAACATTTTATTAGTTATAATCATAGTGAATTAGTAAGGAGAATTATGATAATAATATTCAAGGAATGTTGTTGAATAGATAAACGTTCCTCAGCTGATATTTTGTTCCACTACTTTAAGCCTTGAATGCCAAAAGGCTTGACTACATGTTTCGACGTACAAACGCCATCATCAGGGCTCTAAATTAGGGTTAGATGTTATCCCTGTCACTCCAAAGGTGTGTTCATCTATCTTCTCATCCATGATGTAATATATATTATATTCAGACTTGTTATTATCAATATTTCATTCAATTTCTTATACACTCAAATATATTTTTTTAATTAAAATTTTTTGCTGTCTTTAACTTTTTCCTTATATTTAATATATCTTATTATCTTTTCATTTTTAATTAGTTCCTTTTGTTATTGGCTATTGGGCGTTCCTTGAATATTATTATATACATTTTGTTTTTGGCAAGAAGGACAAGGGGTGAGACACAAGGGATTGTTTTAAGGGTAGTTTACTGATTATTGATTATTTTTTATAAATAATTAAAGAAATGGCTTTAGCGATTTGGTTCAAAATTGTGTCTGTTAAGTTTTTTACATTATAAATAATTTATATATATTATATATATACTTTTCTTAAACAAATTCATTTAGAAGTAGTTAGCTGATAAATGATTTTGTTTTATTTAAATTTGTTGAAAATAGCTCAAACGATTTATTGAGAACTGATGAGTTGATTATCGACCTTTTAAGAAACCCAAACCAGGAGAGCTGAGGTACCAAAGAACTGAACTAACCCAACACCAGTAAATAAAGGTATTGTAGTATAAATGTCTACTACAGTGTGTGAATTAACCAAGGTTTTCTATAGAATGGACCTGAAAGAGAAAGGGTGTCATGAGGTGGACTGGATAGAACTAGCTCAAGATAAGGATAGGATGTGATGAGGGGGAACGGATAGAACTAGCTCAAGATAGGGATAGGGTGTGATGAGGGGGACTGGATAAAGCTAGCTCAAGATAGGGATAGGTAGTGTACTTTTGCAAGTTCAGCAATAAGCTTTCAAGTTCCTAATGCCATTAGATTAAGTAAGTAAGCAAGATGCGGGTAAATATTGCCCAGTGATTACCATACAAATATACATTATATCAAATATTCACATTTGTTTGTATAAATATCTTAACAAATCAAGGTTGAGCAAGTTGGACCACACATTTTAAAATTCTAACTTCGGGGATTTTTCCAAAATTATATTATTATAAGTGAGGTTCTACCAATTTGGATATTCCACACTACATTCTTCTATTACTTTATTTATAAATTACACTAGTAATTGATTATTTTACTACAAACACAAGATTATAACATAGTAGTGTACAATTTATTACATTCTAAAACCAAGCCAAAAAAAACAACATTAATTCATACCAAATATACCTTTAAAACTTTAGATCCAATATGGTGTTTTGTCAATAGTAATATTATAAAGTTTTGGTCAGTGATAGATTTAAAAACTGTACTCAAATAACTCACAATTAATTAGAAGGCCTTATATAAAATTATAGAAATGTGTACATTATTTAGTATGGTTAATTTAAATGTTATTTTTATGTTAGCATGAATTTATCAAAAGGAGTTACTAATGTTCAATTTTTATCCCATATGGTAAGAAAATAACATATGGAATCGTGTTATAAGAGAAAAACCAAATCTTGTAATTTTTCAAACAAATTGATTGGTGCACCATAAAAATGAAAGGCGGAGTAATGTAGTATTTTTAGAAAGTTGAGTCACCGCTGCTCCCCCCCCCCCCCCCCCTACAGGCTGGTGGGAGGTTGTTTTGCTAGAAACTTGTCACTGTGCCATTAACACCTCGTTACTCATTGATCTGAGCATGTCGACCAATTCACAGGTGATGCTCAATCTCTGCCAAAAGCACCCAGACATACAGTTGAAGGTCTCCTGATCGGTTCTTTTTGGCATCATTTTGAAAGGGCTGTGTTGTAATGAATTGTGATTAATAGGTTTATGTATAACTTTTATAATGCATATCAAAGTTTGGACTTTTATGAGTGTATGAATATTTAGTAAAAGTGTTGGCAAAAAAACCTAGGATGAGAGAAAGTATTGAAATGGTTAGGTTTAATTAATCAGAAATGTCTTGGAAATAAGAAATGAAAATGTAAAGCTATTATTAAATATATTGGAGAGAAGTAATATAATTTTATTAGTCAAATGTATTATTTTATCACATGTCAGCAAAACATTAGAATGAACCCGAAAGAGATAGGATGTGATAAGGTGAGTGGATAGAACTAGCTCAAGATATGATTATTTGACTTCTTACCCATTCAGGTTATGTACTGATCATGCTAGTGGTTTGAGGGATTTGGAAGGTTATATTTCAAGGAAATGTACCCAAATTTTTCATTGAGGGGGAGAGAAAAACATTTTTGGAAAAAATACCCTCAGTAGGCCCTACATCTGACAGATATTCAAATCTCAATCTCCCTGTCATAGGCAGTCTAGTCTACTGTGAGTGTAACATGTTGAAACATGCATCCACAGAAGCGGGTTTCTCTTTTAATAATTTTACACATTTGAAACTTGTACAGAATATCTTATGAAGACAAACATAATCAAACTCGATTTTTGAATTGTAAGATTTGTGAAATAAAATAATATGTACATACATAAATAAAATAATATACAGTACACTGTTATTTACTTACTCTATGACATTAGGAACTATAGGAACACTGTTACAGGAAAAATGAGAAAAAAGAAACAATGCTATCCACAAAAGTGGATAAGAATCAAATTCGTTTTCAAATTCCTGAATTAAAAAGTATATATATATATATATATATATATATATATATATAATATATATATATATATAGAGAGAGAGAGAGAGAGAGAGGAGAGAGAGAGAGAGAGAGAGAGAGAGAGCTCAGAAATGATTGATTTTATAAAAATATTTTTCAAATAACAGATTTTTATCTTGAATGGTACTACAATTTTACAATGGTAAGTTATTTTGTATCGCAAATAGTTGCGGAGATATGACAAAAATTTGAGAATTTCCCCATGTGAAAATGAGAGTTACCATCTTGTTTATAGTGATAAACAGTATCTAGAAATAAAATTTAATCAAAATCGTTTGAGCAAGTTTCAATAAAATCAATCATTCTTTTTCTTTTTGCCCTTGAGTAAATGTTAGGGCTAGATATATAATTCTAAAACCCCCTCAAGGAGACTTTATAAAAGAAAAAAAAAACTTCCGCTACCAAGTTTTAGCCCAATTGGTTAAATAGGTTTTCATCTCTAGCCCAAGGTAAAGACAGAGAGGGTCACCAAAACAATTTTGTTGGTTTCAGGAGTTGTGAATTATTATTATTATTATTATTAGCACCGCGTCTTACTACCCGTTCGGGTTACACGCACTTAAGCTAATGTGTAATGGTAGGGTGATTGTGAGATGAAATGGAGGACCTACAGTTTAGCGTGGAATCCGAACCCACGGTGGAGGCCTGGCATTCCCCACATTCACAAGATATCTTGTCAGAGGTGAAGGAAGGGTTTGGTAATCAGATAAATCTTTGCCGGGACCGAGGATTGAACCCCGGCCGCCAGCACGGAAGTCTGACACCTTACCCCTAGAACGAGGAGTCATGAAACTTCAACATTTATCAAAATCTCAAGGATTTTTTTTTTTGACAATCACAATACTTTCTCTCTGAGGTGTCAAGAAAAAAAGAAAAAATTAACATAGTAAAATTACATTATTCACTAAATTCTAAAAAAATTAGTTTGTAAGTCTAAATAAATAATTAAGAATATTTTTTCAGTCTTTATTTGAAAATGTCATCTCCTCAATGTGTCTTGTGTCAAATAGATTGTTTTGGTCAAGGAGGAAACCCAATAATACAGTTATCAATTCTGTCTCTTTAGCCAACTAAAACAACCTGACACCTCAGTAAACTAAAATAATTTTGAGAAAGAAGATTTTGTTTCCAATGGAGTAAAGCAGGGAGTGTACTTTTTTTTAAAAAATAATGGAAACAAATGGGTTTGTACATTTTATTGTGACAATAGGTAGGTGTGATCATAGATGCCATTTATTGAGCCTCTTTAAGAAAAATATACTGTCTTACTTAGGTCTCATCTCTCAATAGTTTATCTTTGTGTCAAACGTCTTGTTATTTTATGAGTGCCTATTGCAAATAATCTTCTGACTAGGCCAACCAATAAATCTGTTTTTTGTTTATACAACAGATTTAATTGATATACAGATAACCTGTTTATTTAGCAGATGTATCACACATGTCAGTAAAAACTATTATGTGTATATATTGGTTTGTTTACAAACCAAGGCACTGTTGACTAAGGATGTACAAAGTAGACAGAATTTGTGGAGGAATAATATTTTTACCTAAGCTACTACTAAAAATAATCTTGAACTTACAATTCATGAAGTAGTAAGACAAAACACACAGAGATTTTAAATTTCCTTAGTGGATTTGTTAAAATTATATTGACTTTCTTAAGGACAACATAAGGGAAGCTTTTAGATCCAAATTATATTTATTAATGGGCATGTTTGTGATTTTTTTATTTGAAGTACACACAAAAAAAATTTTTTATAGACAATTAAACAATCAGTTTTGACAACATTTTATAAAAACATTCTAAAAATATTAAATAAATGAAGGAGCTTAATATAATAATAAATAAGATTTGGATGGATATTGTTTTATTTAATAGTTATAAGGTTATCAAAATACAAATTTAATACCTTGATATAATTATGGATTAATTAGATCATGAAAAAAATATGCTTGGCAATGTACAGAAAAAAATTACATGAACTAATTAAAATTGATACAGTAGAAACAAGAGTGGGATTAGCCTACTATGTGATAGATCTAATGGTTGTAAGATGATTCCAAAAATAGGATTATTAATGATTAACATTAATAAATGAGATAATGATTGATAACAATTGAATATTGCTGGAAATATAAAATTACCAAAAAACAACATTAAAAAGGATAAAAAACATTCGTGAGAATAAACAAAAATATAACTTAATTCGTTTAAAATATATTAGTTAAATACTTGAAATGATTATATAACATGTAAAAAGCAATATAATCTGTTTTTGAGAATTGATGGCAAATCCAAAAACAATCAATTGCCATGCGTGATTGAAACAATTTTTTTTTTCTTACTCTCCACATAAGTTTTTTTGTTCAACATTTAACTTCAATTTAAACCCCTATCTTATTGTTTTTTTAAAACCCAAAATTTTCTATATCTTTTATATTT